>OX596275.1:34995094-35087594 GCA_951394225.1 Harpalus rufipes
ACTTCCGGTTGTCCAATTGTTACCGAGAGGTAAAAATGAGTGAATAAAATAATATTGTTTTTCTTCAAACGTGATAAAAGTAGCATCTTTTGTGACTTGATTCATAAAGTAGAAAACGGCTTACCGACAGTACATAAGAAAGATGTACCACTACGCCCGGATTGTGAATGTTTGGAATTCTTGCACTTATGACATCTAAATATTTAGATATCTCATAAGACCATACATTGGAAATTTATCATCCTATGTCAAGAATTCCAAACATTTTATTGATATTATAAAGAACCAACTTATCTCATCAGAAGATTGTCTAGTAAGCTTTGATGTTACGTCATTATTTACGAAGATCCCTATCAGAGACACCCTGAAGCTGCTAGATTTTTTTTTTCAGAAGATATTGTGAAACTTTTTCGACATTGTTTAACATCAAACTTCTTCGTTTTAACAATGAATACTACAAACAAGTTGATAGTGTGGCCACAAAAATCTTCAGTTGCGGAGCATGCCCTGGAATGCATCAACAACAGGTTAATTAGACAAGCCATTGAGATTTTCAAAACCAAGAATAATAATCTCAAACATTGTGACGGGTTAGAACTTAGTCAGGCATGGCTTCCTATATTAAAAAGGTTATAATTTGTTAGTTTGGTTACCTGTTGCTATTGTTTTTCTTATTATTTATGTATATATTTGTTGTTTATTCCCTGAAGAAGGCAACAGTTCATGCTGCCGAAACGTCGGTTTTTAAATAAATAAACAGAATTAAAACTAAACAGGTTGCATCATTTTAATTGAATAATGAGTTCTGAAAGATTTTTTAATAGTTTAGTAATAAATAATCAATTTGAAAATTACATCGCATTTTAATGGCACAAAATTGACCCCTGCGGCGCACTCTCCACGCCAGCAATGAGTGCCCGTGAGGTGACGCCTGGTAAGCGCCCGCACGGTACAAATATTCCATCATTACCGATATCTGTACAAAGCAGATTGGCACACCCAGAAATGGGTAATATGCCGTGATGAAATATTTATTTTTTATTTTACGGGTATTTTCTTGTCTATTCATAAATGTAAAAATCAAAATTTAGTCACTACCTCATTATGCAGCTACGCATAAAAAGACAATGCTTAATAATACTTAAATATTTTTTACTTTTAAAAAGTGTAAAATTATATCTTTTGTTTAAATTATATTTGTATTTAATTTAAATTTGTATTTTACTTTCATTTTATAATGTAAAACATAAAATAAAAATATTTGTGTTTTGATTTACAAATAATGTAATAATGCCTGTATTATTTTATGTACCAAGATGGAGATAACATAATGCTATTTATGAGTGTCTAAATATTTAGAAAATGGTAATTTAGGAAACCCTTGAACATAATAATATATCCAGATATATATAATTGTGTGTTGACTATGCAAAAGTTATTATCGAATATCGAGTAATTTAATAATAACAATAAAAATAAATTATTTGGGAAAATTGAGAAAAATGCTTTTCTTACACTTTATTATTTATTTATCTTATGGCATACATTCATCACAATTTAAATATATCAAGATGTTGACTTGGTCAAGATGGTAGAATACACTTTATTATGATAAAATGACAAAGAATATACGAAATAAAAAATATATAAAAAAACCTTAGCAAGTGACATTGTATGTAAGTAGCTTATTTAACAAAAATGACCGTAGTTACAATCTAGATATTCATTTGTTTCACATAAATTGTAAATTAATCGAAAAACCAAATATGGGCCCCTTACAAGCCAAAGCTATTAATTCTACTTTTTATATTTTTTAAATTTTATTGTCAAAATGTTTGATTGATGTTTAACTATTCATATATAAAATAAATTTGTTAGTAGGTAATATATTAAAGACAATTTTTAGCCGTCAATAATAAGTTTATATTATTTTCTCAATATTTTTCTACTTTTTCGTGGGTCATGCCACAAATTTTAATTTTATTCAAAAGTACCTAAATTTTTTTTCCTCTCTCAATATCGTAATTAGATTATTAGGACGTTGTTTGTGGGGATTTGTTTATTTAACCGAGAAGATATCAGTTTTTATTAACGATGGATGTAAATAACTTCATTACCTCGCTCTTTGTGAACTACCAACTATCAGATATTATAAACTTGTGTGAAATATTTGCTTATTCTTATGATTTTGATGACAGTTTTTTTTTCCTAAATTTTCCATGGAATACTAAAATCCTTTGTTTCAATTTCTGGCAGTAAAAATGAATAAGTAAAAAAATAAATCATCGGGAGTGGTAATTATCTTTGACCAGTCTCGGAATTAATAGCACGCTTCGTTCGGATGCCAAAAACGTCTTCAACTTATAGCATAAATAACTATTAAAACATAATGTATTCTGTATGGCCTGAATTCTCAATGCATAAAAATATAATTAAATTATGTCATTTTTATAAAAATTAAAAATATTAAAAAATTTATCATCACGGAATTTTACACATGCTGGGCGTGCCAATCTGATTTGTACACAGATGTCGGTAATGATGATATATTTGTACCGTGCGGGCGTTTATCAGGCGTCACCTCACGGGGCCTCATTAGTGGCGTGGAGAATGCACCACAGGCGTAAATTTTGTGCCATTTAAAATTCGAATTATTTGGCCCCATAAATGAATATAAAAACGAGTATATAAAATTGCAAATATCAAAACCCGTCATTATATCGATTTCGAACAAAACTGATATTTTAGCAAAATTAAAATTACTAAGTACTACTAACTAAAATAAATCAAAGTTAACTATTATAAAGTAAATATTTAAATAAATAAATAATAATACCATTGATTAAATAATATTATACGAAGACATACTTGCAACGCTATAGTAGAATTGCGATGTTTAATTTCACAAAAGGTATCGCTACGCTAATGTAATGTAATTATACTACATGTACATTTGTACATGCGTGTTGTATTCGCTACATTATTCTGAGAAATTCAATTATAAATTTATTTTTATCAAATGCGCTTCGGATTATTTTATATCATTTCTGATAAAAATTCAGTCTTCTTGGAACGCCTAAAGGGTAATATAATAAAAGATGACTACCGAATAAATATACAAAAATACACATAAGGTTGCCAATCTATATATATATATATATATATATATATATATATATATATATATATATATATATATATATATATATATATATATATATATATATATGTTAGCACATAGCTTTCCTACGTCAGCGGAATAAACCATCATACGAGAAACGTCGACCCAGCCATCTTAGTGTCTTCCTGTAAAACCGAGACACACAACAGCCAGTCTAGTCCAGAATTTTGATCGTATAACTTGTAACTCTGATATATCTCTTGTAATAAATCTGACAATATTTACAGTTGTACTTATAAATTTGTAATAATATAAATAATTTTTTTTGGAATATAAATTTATATTATAACATATATATATATATATATATATATATATATATATATGTAATTAAAACAATATATCATTTCAGTACAAGGTTTTAAAATATTAAATATATGCTATTTCAGGGACACCTGACATGCAGATTCTGTGTGTAAGAAAATTATTTTTTTATTAAAATTATTACCAATGACCTAGCAATAAATGATGGTGATGATGAGTAAAGCTACATAAACATCACGAGTTTAAAACAAAATATATAGACTGTCCAAATGTGTATATTTTCATTCTAATATTACTAGTAATTATTTTATGTATACAGAGTGTTTCCTTTAGAACAACCAGCGCTTTTTTTCGTGAAATAATGGTTTTAGAGAAAAATGTTATATACAAAAAATAATCAAAAATAAGGGGCTAATTTGTCAGTAATAACAAAGCGAATATTCAAGCAGTGGTTCTCTAACGGTAGAACCAATTTATATATTTTTTAATGTTACCCTATATATTAGATTTCAACGATATTCATATTGCATAGGGTTGAATGTCAATTATTTCGAGAAAAATCGTATTCAAAATTAGAACTAATGTAATAAAACATGGCTTTACTACTAGTGTAACCTAAGTAACACGCTTGTTTATAGCATAGCCTATTTCAATATTGTAATATTATTTTTAATTTTTAATACCATTTATCTCGAAATAATCGTCATACAACCCTATGCAATATTTATATCGTTGAAATCAGAAAAAAGATCTAATGGGCTATAAATTGTATAGGGTACAATTTAAAAAAGTATTATTATTTTTTCTACCGCTTGAGAACCACTCGTTGAATTTTCAGTTTGTTATTACTGTTATTCTTGATCATTTTTTACATAAAACATTTTTCTCTAAACTCATTAGTTCGCCCAAAAAGCGCTGGTTGTTTTAAAGGAAACACCTGTATAAATTTGAAATGTGAGCTGATAATTTTAAATTTGAATTAATATTAAACATACGAACCATTATCTACTTTACATTTATATTTTATGACATATCGTCATTTTACTGAAAGTACATGAAACCTGCCGAACGACTAACGACCTGTACAACAGCAATGATCACTAACCAATTGATACCCAGAAAATTATTATTTTTTTATTATAAGAGAAATAAAATACTTTTTAGGCGGCTATTACATAAATAGTTGTTTTACGTATCTTTTGACAACCGTAAAGTATAACCTTTTTTTTGACATCTGTCAAAAACAACTTTACGGCCGCATTTACTTTACGACCGCTTTTACTTTACGGCCGTATTTACTTTACGGCCGCTACAATCACTCGTTTGTTTAAAGAGTAAATTCAATATATCTTAATTGATAAATATATTTAGAAATAATTACAATTTAACTTACAATTACAACATGAACAGAAACTATTTAAATGAACAAAAACACAAAACTAACTTAAAATATAACCAAGATACTAAACTTACAATTATAACATGAACTGAAACTATTTAAATGAACAAAAAACAAAACTAACTTAAAATATAACCAAGATACTAAACTTGCAATTACAACATGAATTGAAACTATTTAAATGAACAAAAAACAAAAGTAACTTAAAATATAGCCAAGCTTACAATTATAACATAAATAGAAACTATTTAAATGATACTATTTAATTTATATTTTATTTATTATTAATACTAATGTGAAATGTGCAATTATTGCATTTAGAAAAGTTCATTCCACTTGCAGAGGTAGTGGACAGTGCTTGGCTGCCCGTTGTTAAAGAATTGTAATTGTTCACATCAACCACCACATTTTCATTCCCAATTACATTGTTGGTGGCAACAGAGAAAGTTGAAGCTCCATCTCTGCCTGTAAGAATTCTGCTTGAAATTCCTATTTTGCTGTTTATGCAATCTTCCACATAACCCTCCGCCACAGTCGAAGATTTTCAACCTCCATGTCGTTTTAGCATTAAAATATCGCCTCCTGCTTCTACTAAGAGTGAGGCGGAGCTTCTTCTGAAGCAGTGGCCTGTGTAATTGTTGGGGTTTGGCAATTGTAAATATTTTGCTATTAGACTTGGAATTTTTCCAAATGTATGCACTCCTATAACTTGAGTGCTGCACTTTCCTTGGCGATAGTTAACAAGAAACGTTTTGTGGCACGTATGGGGGGGACGTAGGGCTAAATATTTTCTGTATAAGTCTAAAGCACTAACACCTTCGACTACTTCATCGGTTATGGTGAAAATTCTTTTTTTTCCTGTTTTGGTCTCTGGGATCGTAATTATCAGCATATCACCTTTATCTTGAATGTCACTCATCACTATTTTTCATAACTCCTCCCTCCTACATGCTCCAGCTAATCCAATTACCAAGCAAACCTTCGTGAAAAAGTAAACCATTTATAAATATATACATATGTATAAAAAAGATAAGTACCTACCTTCCACATGAGATAATTTTCATTTGGCGCTTCTTGCAAGAATTTTATTATTTCACTTCTTGTAAATATCGCCGATTTTTTTGCTTTGTAGCCCACTTTTTGTTTCTTCAAAAACGCAATGACCTTTGAAAATTTACTGATATCGATATCCTTTTTTACCATCATGGTTAATTTTATATTTTATCATAGAATAGCAAGACCATAATGTCGAAGCTTTTAATGATTTAGCTTTTTCCGAAAAAAACGAAAGGAACACATTTTCCGTTAAGTTCTTAATTTGATGTAGCTTGCACCATTCCTCAAAAATATCAAATTGTTTAAGATAATTTTTCTGGGACTTTTTGGGCAATAAATTTAACGTCGCCCTACTCGCAGCTTCATGTATTTCTGGCGGAGTATTAGAGAATTCTTCGCTATCTGTCCTGCTCATTTTCTTGCTTCTCAATTAATAACTGTAGATATTTTATCACGAGATATTTTATTTACAATATTACGTTTTACACACGATTTAAAATATTTTGACAGTAAACAACACAACAGCACAAAACACTAAAGGAAACGTAAACAGATTGTTTTGTGAGTTGTCCAGGTGATGGAGCAAAGCACTCTGCAAGTGACATGAATAATCAAATATATGTACCTATTTGTCAGGTAACTGTCACTGTCAAAATTATGAAATTGATTTTTAAATTAAAGTTTATATCTTTTTGTGATAGTCGCCTAAAAAATGTTGTGTGCACCTCGGTTAAAAGTTCTTTTTTAGCCTCATCTGATTTGTTAGCCTCGGCTTTCGCCTCGGCTGCAATCTTCAGATTCGGCCAAAAAAGATCACTTTTACAACTTTGATACACAAATAACTATTTTAGACGGCTATTACATAAATATGTAGTTATTTTGCAATATTCTTTGGCAACAGAAGTATCACTTTTATTTTGACATCTGTCAGACTATTTTTTGGCCGCATTTACTTCATGGCCGCTTTTACTTTACGGCCGCATTCACGGCGTTTTTATTCAAGCAGTTACCTCCGGTTATATGGTCACCGCATTTTATTGAGCATCCGGGTTACTTGCGGTTACGTCAAACGTATAACCGAGGTATATAGAACGGTTACGTGTCAAGTTACTATAGCAATCCTTTTCTAGCGTTTGAGAGTTTTAATATTTTGGCAGTTAAACACATTCAATAAAAATAAAAATGTAATCTGTGACAGTATCAAATGTATCACACTGTACGAACATGGCAAATATTTGATAAATGTCAACTATACTTCATTTCACGTACGAAAATAGCGTTGGTTTAGATAAGAATATAAATTCTGCCCTTTGATTGGTCAGAATGCAAACTTAGTTCTTAAAAACGAAGAAAATATCACTTGTCACTTGTCAGTTTTCAAATAAAATCTACAGAATTAAGTAACGTTTAACCATGTTTTATTGTAATTTTTAATATTCAGATCTTGTACAAATGTGCAAGATACACATAAAAATATTTATTATTAACAAACTTTGGTTTTTACGAATTTAAATTATTTATTCAATGCATGTAAAAACGGTCGGCTCTCAAGCGCCATCTACTATTTTCTTAGGTGAAATGAAGTATAATTAATTAAGTTGACAGAAACAATTGTAGTAATCGGATATATTTTATTCACATTGGTTTACTGAGCGGTTAACCATATGTAACCGGATTACCTGCATAAAAAAATCTGTTGTGGCCAGCACAATACCTCTCGCCACTTCCATTTTTGGTTATATAAATATAGGGCGCGAGCAGTCATGTGGCATTGTTGGTCTTGACAAGCAGATATGGGGGCCCGTGTCAGAATGACAATTAGTAATTATGGACATAAATGTCAAATGGTAGAATTTTTCATTAAAAATTTCAAGATTTTCTAAATTCACGTAGTTAATTTGTCACCAGGAGTGTGGAATTTACTTGTCGAAAAAAATAAACTACATGGAAAATCAGAAAATTTAGAATGAAAAATTGTGATATTTGACATCTATGTACATAATTACTAATTACTAATTTTGTCACGGTCCTCCATATCTGCTGGTCAAGGCCAACAACGTCACATGACTGCTCGCGCCCAATTGTATTTAACAAATCTACCTACACTCTACACCAAAAATTCTAATTACATATATTCTTTATATTTAAATTTTTTAATTTTAAATTCATTCGATGAAGAATTTTTATCCTACTCTTCCAATTTTTCGAAATGTTTCCATTTGAAAGTGTACAAAAAAATATTTTAAAACATTGTTATTATCGAATTAATTTAGAGTGGCCAAGTCTTGATTACGATTCGTTATTAACTACATTTAGTGTAGAATCATTGAGCGCTCGACGAATTAAGCAGTAAATTATTTTTGTATATAAAGTTGTTAATAATATTATTAAAGCTCCTGATATTCTTGCTCAGCTTAATTTTTATGTAAGGCCATTTAACTCTAGGAGTTCCTTACTTTTTGCGTCTAATTTTGCTAGAACGAATTATTATCAAAACTCCCCTGTATATTCATTGTGTAGTACGTATAATAGATATTGTCTTGAATTAGACTTTTCCGTTACTTTGAGTAGGTTCAAAAGTATGCTATTAGAAATTAAGTAGCTTTAGTGCTTGTTTATTTTTATATATTTTTTTATGTATATTTTTATTCTTTCTTACTGGGTATTGAAATTTTTTCTTGTTATTTCAAAAAACATAATTTCTCTTATAATATTATCTATGTACCGTATTATGAATTTATTCTGTAATTGGGGTTTTCCCTGTTGAATAAATATTAAATAAATAAATAAAAATAAATAAAAAAATATTAAATAAATTTCATTGTCGAGATTGACGAATTATTATCAAAACTCCCCTGTATTTTCAAAGTGTAGTACGTATAATAGATATTGTCTTGAATTAGACTTTTCCGTTACTTTGAGTAGGTTCAAAAGTATGCTATTAGAAATTAAGTAGCTTTAGTGCTTGTTTATTATTATATATCTTTTTATGTATATTTTTATTCTTTCTTACTGGGTATTGAAATTTTTTCTTGTTATTTCAAAAAACATAATTTCTCTTGTAATATTATCTATTGTGACGATACGTACCTTGTTGTAGTGTCCATCTCCGGTTATTTGTAAACTTTGTAAATTCATTACAATCCGCTGTTGAAGTTCATAAATCCCGATCACGTGTGTTGTCGCTCACAAACCGTGTTAAACTATTAAATAATGGATGTTGAGCGTTGTTTAATATTGTGGAACTGTCTACAGTGGGCCTATAGCGAGCTACACGCAATATAAATCGTATCTAGGTCACGCACTTTGTAAATTTAACCCTGAAAATGTTGTACAAATAAAACATATGTTTACCCGAACAATGATTGTTGATATTGCTATGTAAATCATACCTTGTATATTGCATTGGTGTATTATGTGTGTATTTATTTTGTACAGGTTTTATTTCACATGTTTAATCGTTGCAACAATAAATTGTAACGGCTGTCATGGTTTGACAGCACGGAATTTAGCAACAACACTCTGTCAGACGCCTACCGTTACAACAACAATATTGTAGCTGTCATTATTTATTTGTATAATGTTTATTGTTGGTTTTTGATTGTTGTGAGTGATACAATCGGGTTGTTTAATGACTTCCAGTAATTTTTATATATTTTATTTTTATTGTACAAACGCCATCAGCGCCTTTTTACATCAACTAAGTTTAAAACATTTCCCCACCAAGTTTTCTGCGAGATTATGCCGGATTACCAGATTTTGGGTATAAAAGACGCAGCATCACTTGGAGAAATCAGTTCTCGAACTCATCTTGAATGGTCTCCTGAAGATCACGATTGAGTGCGAACGTTTGAGCCGAAGAACTCTTACCGTGGATTTTGCCACTGTTTTTGGTGAGTGTAAAATCACCGTCCGTATTTCCTTGTGGTGATAGACAACTCCACCGTCAAGTTGTGCTATCACAGGAAATTGCTGCTAAACGCAAGTTGTCAATTTTTTTAAACTTAGCGTTGGATTGTTTCTTAGAAACACATTTCATATTTCATTTTTTTGTACTTACCGTTTTCAAAGACTGTGCCATTGCCGTACCGCGGGGGCACAGTCACCGTTCTTTTGGGGTTGTAAAGTACCAGTTTGTGGCTCGACACAGTTTTGTCGTACACTGTTTTCATATATTATTATCACTATTACTTTACCTACTTTCTGTTGTATTGTATTTTGGGTTGAACTGGAATAAAGGTTATTTTGTTACGGGTAAAACGTGCTTCTTCAACCAAACCTTGGCCTCCCTCCTAGAGCTATCCCGGCACACATTGTCCCCGTTTCAGCCACCACCACCGAAGGCGCCCGAGTATTCCGACCGACGGCTGAAGGGACAATACGACGATGGCCCAGCCACCGATCACGACGGGGCCACCGTCACAAATGGCGCCCGAGCAGGGACTTGACGTTGAAGAAGACGATGCCACACTCATACGCTCTGGCTGGATTTACACCCTGCGGAAAGCAGAACTGCAGGTACTGCTCCAGGGCATGGGCCATGAGTCGAGTGGCACTGTAGAGGAAATGAGGAAGAAAATGGCGGCGCTGATGAAACCAGGGCCCGCCCGCGAGCTGGGGGCAGAGAAGGACGACACGGATGAAGTTGTCGCCGACCTGAGCAAAGCTCCAGGTCCCGTTACGGCCCCCAAAATACCAGCTTATGCGCCCATTTGCGAAACCGTGCGCAAATGGAACACGTTCTTCGACGGAAAGACAGATCCGGTGTCTTTTCTCGAAAGAGTGACGGAGTTACAGGCCAGTTACCGTCTCAACGACCAACAGCTTCTTACGGCCTTACCAGAGCTCCTCCGTGGCGGCCCCCTGCAGTGGCTCCGCAACAACCGGAATGATTGGGCGACCTGGGCTGACTTTCTGGTCGATTTTAACGCCTACTACATCGGCGAAGATTATGCGCTGAGAACAGAGGAGGAAATTAATCGGCGTAAGCAACGTCCTGGTGAAAAAGGAAAGGACTATTTGACCGATATACGTACCCTCATCCGGCGCTATGGCCAGCTGTCGGCAGAGCAGGAGCTCTTCCGGCTGTATACTAACATGCTGCCGGAATATCGGCAATATATTCGCCGTCGCGACGTCACCACGGTACGAGGCCTCATCCGAGAGATGGACGAATATGAACGCCTCCAGAGGGAACTCAAAGCCACGCCGCCGATCACCAGATTACATGCCCTCACAAGCCCAACGGCCGCCGCCAAGCGTACACCGCCGCCGTTGTCACGACCAGTCAAGACAGGCGCATCTGTGCTCTGTTGGAGATGCGGCCGGCATGGCCACGTCCGCCGCCATTGCCGCAACGAGCCTAAATTACCAACAACGTCAACGGCTCCATTACCCGGCATTCAGGAGCCCAACGGCCATGACAATCGTCTCTTCCTAACCTTGAACATTAAAGGACAGGCGTTCAAGGCACTGGTGGATACTGGCGCCATGTATTCCTATATCAATTGCCGCACAGCCGAGGGGCTGTCTGACCAGCATGCTAGGATACAACGCGCCCATTCCCAACAGGTCCAGCTGGCGAATGGCTCCACCATGAACACAGAAGGCACCATTACGCTGGGCTGTCTAATCGACGGCATCTGGAGGCGGCTGGCCTTCCAATGTTTGCCCAATCTGGCGAGCCCGAACATCCTGGGCATGGACGCGCTGGCGACCTTCGGAGCGACTATCTGCGCAGCGTCACGCAGAGTCACGCTGCCAGTACCTCCCACACCGGTCGCCCAGGTAAGCGCGATTCAGCCCCACAGGGAGAAGGGTGAGTTGTTACCACGTCGTCCAGGGGTATCCAGGCCAGCTACCGCCGTCAACGCCGTTCCCGAGTCAGCGAGGCCGCCGTCACGCCGCCGGAAGGGTCCACCAATCCAGCCGGTGGGGTCGCCTCTGTTAAGAGCCCGCCGACCAGAGGAGCGTCCGCAGCCGCCACCGTCGCCGCAGCTGCACGAGCGGGCGCCCCTCATCACCTCTACGTCGAAGCCAGAGGCGTCCCCTACCCCCACCACCGTCCGCGTCGACTCTAGGGCAAGGAGTCGGCCGGACATCGTCATGGAGTCGGTTGGCGACTCGCCGAGGGAAGAGATGTCCCTGCAGGAGGCCCTCCTGCAGCGCTACGGCCCCGATCCGCCTGAGGCGAGTCCGTCTTTTTACAGGCAATCGACTCCATCGACGCCGTCATCTGCCACGCTGTCGCCAAGGACCCTTGCGGACTGGCTGATGGTGGAGACGTCGCCGCTGCCAACCACGCCGGACCGACCCATCACACCAAGGACACCGAGGTGGGCCAGCCAGGAGCTGTTGGACGCCCTGTTTGGTCCGTCTCCGTCGTCGAAGCAGTCAGGCCGGTCGCCCAAGGACGCACCGCCGGTTCGGGCACCGCAGCCGATAACGGTGCCGAATCGGAAACCCTTGTGGGCGAGGCTGACTTCCCAAACGGCGGGCCCAGGGTGTCCCGCCCCGAGAGTTCCGGGCCCCACGACCTTGGGTGTGATGGCGGGGATCGTCCCCATATCCAGCCCCACGTTGCCGCCTCCTCAGCCGCAACCGCCAACGTCCGGATACCGCCGGAATAAGACGCGGGAGAGCCGTCCTGGAGGAGGGACCACGTGGAGGTTGGAGCAGCCAGGGACCACGTGGAGGGTGGAGCAGCCGGGGACATCACGACCACGACGTCGCCGAAGAAGGCGGAGGTGGCAGTCCACACGCCGCTGAACGGCATCCATCAAGGGTACCGCCATTTCATTTTTGTTTTGTTTTTTTTCATGGCCTGAAAAGTTTTGTTTTTGTTAGTTGCATTTGCAACTCCAGTTTCCCAAGCTCTTGCTTGATTTTTTATTACTTACCGTACCGCCATTTAAATTTCCGATTTTTTCTCTTATTGGTGCACAGAAGGCCGTCATTATTAATTGGATTTTTCCATTTTGTTTTCTTCTGTGGCCGATTGCCGTTAAATTTCACTTGTAAAGTTTTCACGTTGCATTTAGAGCAACAGCCAGAAAAAAAAATATTAAATGTTATTCACTATTTTTTTTTTGTTAACCGGAGTAAGAGGGGGATGTGACGATACGTACCTTGTTGTAGTGTCCATCTCCGGTTATTTGTAAACTTTGTAAATTCATTACAATCCGCTGTTGAAGTTCATAAATCCCGATCACGTGTGTTGTCGCTCACAAACCGTGTTAAACTATTAAATAATGGATGTTGAGCGTTGTTTAATATTGTGGAACTGTCTACAGTGGGCCTATAGCGAGCTACACGCAATATAAATCGTATCTAGGTCACGCACTTTGTAAATTTAACCCTGAAAATGTTGTACAAATAAAACATATGTTTACCCGAACAATGATTGTTGATATTGCTATGTAAATCATACCTTGTATATTGCATTGGTGTATTATGTGTGTATTTATTTTGTACAGGTTTTATTTCACATGTTTAATCGTTGCAACAATAAATTGTAACGGCTGTCATGGTTTGACAGCACGGAATTTAGCAACAACACTCTGTCAGACGCCTACCGTTACAACAACAATATTGTAGCTGTCATTATTTATTTGTATAATGTTTATTGTTGGTTTTTGATTGTTGTGAGTGATAAACTGGTACAATCGGGTTGTTTAATGACTTCCAGTAATTTTTATATATTTTATTTTTATTGTACAAACGCCATCAGCGCCTTTTTACATCAACTAAGTTTAAAACATTTCCCCACCAAGTTTTCTGCGAGATTATGCCGGATTACCAGATTTTGGGTATAAAAGACGCAGCATCACTTGGAGAAATCAGTTCTCGAACTCATCTTGAATGGTCTCCTGAAGATCACGATTGAGTGCGAACGTTTGAGCCGAAGAAGTCTTACCGTGGATTTTGCCACTGTTTTTGGTGAGTGTAAAATCACCGTCCGTATTTCCTTGTGGTGATAGACAACGCCACCGTCAAGTTGTGCTATCACAGGAAATTGCTGCTAAACGCAAGTTGTCAATTTTTTTAAACTTAGCGTTGGATTGTTTCTTAGAAACACATTTCATATTTCATTTATTTGTACTTACCGTTTTCAAAGACTGTGCCATTGCCGTACCGCGGGGGCACAGTCACCGTTCTTTTGGGGTTGTAAAGTACCAGTTTGTGGCTCGACACAGTTTTGTCGTACACTGTTTTCATATATTATTATCACTATTACTTTACCTACTTTCTGTTGTATTGTATTTTGGGTTGAACTGGAATAAAGGTTATTTTGTTACGGGTAAAACGTGCTTCTTCAACCAAACCTTGGCCTCCCTCCTAGAGCTATCCCGGCACACATTGTCCCCGTTTCAGCCACCACCACCGAAGGCGCCCGAGTATTCCGACCGACGGCTGAAGGGACAATACGACGATGGCCCAGCCACCGATCACGACGGGGCCACCGTCACACTATGTACCGTATTATGAATTTATTCTGTAATTGGGGTTTTCCCTGTTGAATAAATATTAAATAAATAAAAAAAAAAAAAAAATATTAAATAAATTTCATTGTCGAGATTGACAGTATTTTTGAAGGGTATATGTACTAAACCTATAATTTTAAATATTTAACTATTAATACAATAAGAAATAATATAATGTATGTCTTCTTCTTCTCGCTCGTAGCTCCCGAGTGGAGCAAGAGGCGCCGTAACGGCGTTTCTTCGCTTAATCCCTGTTTTGACGGTGCGTTGCTAGCCACACGCATCGGGGTTGTATCCTGTTGTATACTTCTTTTTCTTAGTTCGGTCTGTTTTCTGTTGTGAAGTCATTTACTAGTTTTTTCCACGCTGTTTTGTTTTTAGCTTTGATTTTGATTTCATTCCATGACATGCCCTTGACTTTTAGTTCTCTATTTAGGTTTCGCTTCCATGTATCATTTGGTTTTCCAACATTTCGTTTCCCCGTGATGTCATAGCTTATTGCTTGTTTAGTTAAACCTTCCTGCGGTTTCCTTAGAGTATGCCCTATTCACTGCCATTTACGTTTCTTTACAATATTTTCTAACTTGTCTATGTTGGATCTTTTCCACAACTCTTCGTTGGATATTTTTTCCGGTCAGAATATGCCTAGGATATATCTGAGGCATTTATTTGTAAACGTTTGGAGTTTCGTAATGTTGTGTTTGCTCTCTATCCAGGTTTCAGCCCCGTACAATAATACACTCAAAACGTTTGTTTTAAATAATTTTGTCTTCGTCTTCCGTGAGTACTGGGATGATAGCCATATTTTCCTAAGGGCGTTGAAGGCTATTCTCGCCTGTCTAATCCTGTTATTTACATCGATTTTATTATTTCCCTCGGCGTTTATTATGCTTCCAAGGTAACGAAAATCTGAAACTTTTGACCTTGGTCCATTTGTCTACTCATTAATTTGGTTTTGTCTGCATTTATGATGAGGCCTACTTGATTTGCTGCTTGTCTAAGTCATTCCACTTTTTGCTGTATGTGTTTTTTTAAATGTGTAATCAGGCAAATGTCGTCTGCAAATTCTAGGTCTTCTAGTTTCCCGAATATTTCCCAGTTTATGCCAGTAATATTGTCAATTGTGTGGTGCATTATCCAGTCAATTATAAGAAGAAATATCATTGGAGAGAGTAGGCATCCCTGTCTTACGGCACTTTTTATTTCAATTTTTTGAGAGAATTCCCCTACGTGTTCTACCCTAGCAGTGCTCTTTTCATAAAAGGCTTTAATTATACTTATAATTTTTTTCAGAATTCCATAGAGTGATAGAATTTCCCACATTTTTTCCCTATCAACGGTATCAAACGCTTGTGCGAAATCAACGAACAGGACAAATATATTTCTGTTCATTTCCGTAGTTTGTTCAATTATTGTTTTTAAAATGAATATTTGATCAATACATGATTTTTGTTTTCGGAACCCGGCTTGGTTTCTTCGCAAGGTTTTATGTATTTCTGTTTTTAATCTTTCTAGTATTATTCTGGCTAGTATTTTGCTGGCTATGGAGAGTCTCCAGTTTTTACAATTGGACAAATCGCCTTTCTTTGGGATTTTAATAATAATTCCTTCCGCCCAGTCATCTGGAATTTCTTCTTTTCTCCATATTTTTTCCAGTAGTATGTGGAAGACCTGTACCGTTATTTCGATATCGGCTTTAAAAATTTCAGTTGGTATATTATCCACTCCCGCTGCTTTGTTGTTTTTCAATTTTTTGATGGCTTCTTCAATTTCTTCTTTACTGGGTGGATCTTCATTTACGTTAAGTTGGTATTTCTGTTTCTTCTCTTCGAAGTTGTTTGGATCAACGGATTCTCTTGTTTTTGCGCTAAATACATATATTTCCAAAGTATTCTGTCCATCTTGTTCTTATTTCTTCATTTGTTTTATAGATTTCTCCTCTCTCTCCTTTTAGTTTCATTATTTTCCTGCTGTTGGTTCCCGCTAATTTCTTAGTTGTTTCGTAGAGTTCTCTCAGGTTGTGGTTTCTTGATTCTTCTTCAGCTTTTCTTATAACTTCGTCTAAATATTCTCTCTTATCTTTCCTGGCAGATTTTTTTATTTCTTTATTTTTATCGCTATATTCTTTCCTGAAGTTTGTGATTTTATTGACGTCTTTTCCTCTATTTATTTTCTCATTTATATACCTTCTCTCTCTAATCAGTGCCAGTGTTTGTGTTGATATCCATGGTTTATTTCCTTTTATTTGCATTCCGATAGTTTTGTGAGCAGTTTGATGTAGGGTATTTTTATATAATTCCCAAATTTCTTTAACCTCCATTTCCTCTAGTTTAGATGTGTTTCCTAGTTTTGTTCTTAGAATATTTTGGAAGTCTTCTAGGGTTTGAGTATTTTCAAAACCTTTGGTGTTGTATTTTATTCTTTTATTTCCTGTCTTCTTATTGACTCTAAGGCTTAATCTTAGTTTTGCTCTAACTAAGAAGTGGTCGGATCCGACATCCGCACCTCTCATGACGCGAACGTCTTTTAATGAATTTCTCCACTTCTTGTCAATTAATATATGGTCTTTTTGATTTTTGTACTCTCCTCCAGGGCTAGTCCAGGTTAATAGGTGGATTTCTTTGTGCTGGAATAAAGTTCCTCCTATAACCAGATTATTCCTACTGCAGAAGTTTATTAATCTTTCACCGTTGTCATTTTTATCCCCAATTCCGTACTTTCCCATTACGTTATCGGTGTTACCATTGTTGTTACCCACCGGCATTCCAGTCCCCAATTAGTAGTTTAATGTCTCTTTTAAATTTATTGCGGATTTTTTGGACGACGGCTTGAATTTGTTCATAAAAATCTTCTTTTATATCATCTTCTCTAACATTTGTGGGTGCATACACATTTATTAATATCAGGTTATGATTCTTGTTTTTGAATCGAGCCCATATAATTCTTTCTGAGACAGCCTCCCAAGTGAAAAGTGCCTTTTTGATTTTTTCGTTTATTAGAAATGCTACTCCTTTAATTTAATACAATAAGAAATAATATAATGTATGTACTTCCCACAAAAAATCCTCAGTAATGGATTTTTGACACTGACATTAATTTATCAATTACAAACTTTTTCAATTTTTAGCATGAATCCAATACCTCTCTCAGCGAGAGATAAAAACGGCTTTACGAACGCAAATATTTTGTGTAAATAGCAAATAAATTAGTGTTGTATTACATTCAGCTTCATGAATATTAAACGGAGTATTGGAAAAAGCATTGTCGTTATCGCTATCACTCATTCTCTTGCTCAACAATTTAATTATTGTTGTTATTTTATTTTCATTTTTAGGTCGTAATATATTTTGAAAATAAATATATTATTTTGTTAGTTGCCCAGATAACAGCACATCATTCTGCAAGTGCCGTGAATCAATCAAATATGAAATACATGCAGGGTGGTGACTGTGCCAGCCGAACATAGGACTTTAACATGTAAAATCAGACTTTCGTAATTTCCTGTTTCCCTAATTATTTTAGGTAAAAAATCTTCAACTAAAAGTTGTAGGGTATAAAATTCGGCATCTGAATCAATAAATAAAATTAATTCTGTGTGTCTTGCAGTAATTAGGTATAAAAATATCGAAAACCACCACAAAAATAGCTATATCCATATGGAATTGAAATAGCAAATTAACAAATATTAACGATTTGTTAATTTTTTTGCGTCAAATCCATGGTTATTGATACTTTTCAGTTAATTTTCGACATTTCCATACCTAATTTCTGTTGTTAGGAAGCATGTTAATTCATATGCAGAATTTTATTCTCTACAACTTTTATTTGAAACTATTTTCCTAAAATAATTAAGGAAACAGGATATTACTAAAGTCTGATTTTACATATTAAAGAACTACGTCACCACTCTGTATGTAAATTTTTAAATAAAAATATATAACTTTGTAATAGTCGCCTAAAAAAAATTGTGTGCATCTCGGTTTAAAAATTTATTATTTTTGTATTAAAGCCGCGAAATTATTTTTGCGTTCCGAAAGAAAATCTCGAGGACGTTAAATGATTTCGCGAACTAGGTATACCTACAAATTTTTTTTTCAAACTTTTAAAAATGTATAATTACAAAGTTTATTGTATTTATGGCCAGTTTTAGTTAGTCTTAATTAGAGATTAACAAAAAAAGTGCATATCGTATTAGAAACCAATATAATTAATTGATGAACGATCTCAAAAATAAATATATACATCCTCTATACTCTGATTTTGTCGCTTCGGCAGCTCTAGCACAAATGACCGATACCTAAATAAACAATCATTTAATATATACGATCATGTAATTCAATATAAAGCTGAAATTAAAAGATTAAAGAGGGAATAAATAAACATAATACTTGCATAACTCAAAATGCCGCTAACAGTTCGGCTATCCTGACTATCTTCGCGTCCCCGCGAACTAATCCGCGACATCGTATAAGTCATCATCGGATTCGCTTACTTCACTTGGTGAATCAGACATTCCTTGTGGGGCTATTTGGGTATCATACGATCTATAACGATTACATTACTGTACTTTGCTCGTGACTACGTTTTGATCCGCCGAGTATCAGGTCAACTTGTGCGATATGAAAAATTCCAAATTCTGTATCGACGCAAGCCATTAGTAATCCTGGTCGATATTCTATATCGGTACGGTATGAATTATGGGCCACCGGGACTTTTCAAATGATTATTGGCGTGACGTAATTTCGTCACTATCGCTTTAAACAGTTGTGGCCGCACCGCTAATGGCACTGATAAACACATCAAAGTTTTCAAAATGGTGACAAATGTCAATTGAAATCACTCATGTTTTCGCTCTTGAAGTGTCAGCATTGGTTTCTCTAATTCTTTTCTGTGTATTCCTGCTTGAAATTCTTCATAGAGTGCGCGTTCTATAGGTTAGTATCTCTATTCTCTATGGTATGAATATTCCTGCAGTTCCAGTCACCATCTTTCAATCGTAGGTACCAAATTCTATTTAGTGCTAGCAGTTCGTAGTGCATTGCAGTCTGTTACTAATTTAAAATGTATTCCCAGCAAATATACTCTAAATTTCTTCAACGTTACGATTTCTGTTAAAGTCTCCAGCTCATACGAATTATACTTCATTTCCGGTGGTGAAGTTTGGCTACTGAAATAACCAACTGGGTGAAATTTACTTGTGTCCAATTTCTGCAGCAGGATTCCTCCTAAACTTAACTTGCTGGCGTCCGTGTATACCTCTGTTTTAGCATTCGAAATGTAGAGTCGCAAAAGTGGTCGTTCCGTAAGCTTTTCCTTTTGTTCTTCAAATGCATTTTGTTCTTTTGCTTCCCAACTCCACGGTGTATCTTTTCTCGTTAGATTAGTAGTCGGTCGCACAATCGTAGCGTAATCTTTAATGAAGTGTCGAAAATAACTTGTAAGTCCTGCAAACTGTCTTACTTGTTACACATTCCTCGCTGCCTGAAATCTGTTGACGGTTTTTTTTTATTTTCTCCTTTCCAGGTCAAACTCCATCTCGATTAATCTGAAATCCTAAATAATTGATGCTGCTCTGAAAAAAGAAACATTTCTTCATATTCAGTGTCAAGTTGTTTGTCCTAAAAATGTTAAACAGTGTCGTTAGTCGCTGAATTCCGTCTGCAAATGATGATGATGGGCAGATAATGTCATCAAAGTAAGCTAGGGCGATGGTGTTACGACATGATCCTAGAACTTTGTTAGTCAACCTCCGAAACGTAAATTCCTTTATTTTTCTGCGTTGTGTATTATCAGCTTGACACATCCATCTTCTTGCTACAATTTTATCCTTCTGAAATGTAAAATCCGCATCTGATAAGTTCACGACTGGTAGAACACATGTCCTACATATCCTGGAGGTATAACCGTTGCATGTTTGGCCCAAATGTTTACCTTCGCACAGGGTGTCGCTTCAATCTCATTGGATGGTGAGCAGTTTTTCCTGAAAAATCTTAGCCGATTTGCATCCTTCTACACAACTACTTACGGTGATTCCGTGAAAGGCTGTCCAATAATGATGGGTATGAATTGAACTGTGTTTGGTACTATGTTGAATACTACTTCTAGCTCTACTTCGTCAATTGTCGACTTCTGAACTCCCGTTTCGCCTAAAGCCTTTACACATCCATTTCCGAAACCACTCAGAGTAACTATCTTGTTTTTGTTGAATGGTAATTCTAGTTGTTGTGCTACTAAGTTCTTCATGGTGAAGGAAGTGGATCCTATACCGACGTATGCTTTGACTCCCGTTCCATTTAATTACAACATTTAAAGTCGTTTTTCGCATCCTAGTTTCCAACGATTTCGGTCTCTCTAATCGTTTTCCTTTAAGTTTCTATTTAGCATTGCATTTATGACGCCGTCTTTCCATGTTTTCTGGGACGTCCCTTTCCTTTGTCACAATGTGAGTGTGTATGTCCCAACTTTCCACAAATAAAACAACGAACGTTCGCCACTCCATCAATTGTGTTGCTGCGTAGTATAGTAAGGCCGCGTGTTTCTCTGAAGAAGTACGATGTAAATCGCGTTTAAGGGGAGCAAAAAGGCTTCGTATTGCTAATTTATCCTTGATCGTCTTCAAAAATAATAAAAGAGACTACAGCTTCTTGCATTCGCTACACATTTTGGATAAGTTGCAACATGATATCCGATATTTTCCACAAACTATCCTCCGCACTTACATCCCGTGATGGGTTTCTAAGTGCACGTACATATTGAAACTAAGATCTGTTGTTAGCTAACGTCATGTTGTAATGTTGTTCCATTTCTGTAATCTAGCTAAACATAAACGTAACAAATACCCGCCTGTTCCAAAGGTTGTGCTGGTCTGAACCTAAACGCTGAAAGTTAAAACTTTTCTGATCTTAAAAGCTGAAGGTTAAAACTGTTCTAATCCCACTTCTGAAATATTAGAAACCAATATAATTAAGTGATGAACGATCTCAAAAATAAATATATACATCTTCTATACTCTGATGTTGTTGCTTCAGCAGCTCTAGCACAACCAGGGAATACCGGGAAGTTTCACTTAGATGTACGGTTTTGGTACTTACCTAGCGACAACTATCGGACTTGGTCATCACTACTATAAATGTTTTTATGCCTGCTAGATGGCACACAAGTCCCAAATTTAAAAATTATATTTTTTCAATGTAATTTGCGTTGTGTATTACCTAATTAATTAAATTAGTTTGAAACGAGGAATGTCAAGAAATTGTAAAGAGCTGAATAAAACATGAAATATTGTGACAAAATAATATTGTTTCATTTCTGATTCTGTTTTTCGTGAGTTTGAGTGCATTTATATAGTGTTTCTTGAAATATTTGACTTCGCTTCTCATTTTCGACTTCTATTTGGAATATTTGAGTTTGATGTTGGCATTCAGAAACTTTGGCTTGAACGAAACGAGACCCAGAAAGGACAAGACAGACTTACTCATGCTTCTTTGTATCACATACAACATTAGCTGCTGATCGCTACAGAAAGTCGTTGAAAGTATACACAACGCAAGTAAACAGTACGTAAGTATTTTCAATATGATGTGTTACAAAATATAAATATTTGTAAATATTGTAGGACATCTACATTATATTGGCTCCAAAAGTCATCACTTCTGCTCTTCCTGCGACCAACTTAGTTACGTTTTCTCCCTACCGACTACAGAATTCATCACACGGGGCAGTAACCCGAACAATTCATCCTTGTTCGTGTACTTTACACTTATTCTTGAATTCATCATCTGTTTGTGTGTTACCACGACCAATTTATATTGGTGCAACCAGAGTTCTCTTCCGATTAAGTTTCTTTCTTAATCATTGTACCATACAAATACTTATTTATTGAACCCCCAATGCTGTGAATTGCAGTATTTATACAACAGATCAACAATAATGTACTATTGTTTGTAATATTTTTGTTTTTATATATTCAATATGGTGAAATATCCTAAAATTGTTATGATAAAACAATAAGGTGTATCACATCAGGAACAAAATAGTTACGAAGAATTCAAAACTCTTCGTCCTATCAAAATGAAACTTAATTGTTTCACTTGAACTTTTATATTATTATATATTGTAAGTCACACATTTATTTATCTTGTAACATAATACAAAATTTATAGAAAAATATTACAATGTAAAGAAACAGATGTAATATGCGAATTATTTACTATTACTATTGTTAAAAATATTCTGTTTTGTATAAATTGCAGTAAATAGTAGTTAATAATAAACGAAATTATTGACTTAACGACTGACCTACACAATACTATATTAATCACTACATTGAAAATATGAATTGCTCATTTACTATCAGATTCATAAGAATAATCAGCATTTATTCAATAATATTTGGAAATCTGTTTTCTATATGAAAATTATATATGCATATGTTATACATAAATAAGAAAAGTGGTCAAGGGTATGATATTCCTTGAAAATTTATTTATTTCCATATTACACGTGGAAAAACAAATCCTCATTATTCATCCACAGTAAATTAATGTACACATATTAATAACCCAATTGTAATGAAATGAATAAGTATAGAAATTGTTGAATATGGTAAATTTATAAATTATTAATGTATTTCTGTAAAATTCACATATATTTTT
Source organism: Harpalus rufipes (assembly GCA_951394225.1). Taxonomy (NCBI): domain Eukaryota; kingdom Metazoa; phylum Arthropoda; class Insecta; order Coleoptera; family Carabidae; genus Harpalus; species Harpalus rufipes. The sequence continues at coordinate 35,018,132 of OX596275.1, forward strand.
ATTTATACATGTATATTCTTTGTACTTTTTTATCACAACTCTGTACAATTGTATAGAAAATGTTGAATATGGTAAATTAAGGAAATATTACTGTAACAAACTAGTAACTGGATTTTTCCAATGTGAGAAATAAGTTTATTATTAATATGTATTTGTGAAATTCACAAATAATTTCATTTATACATGTATATTCTTTGTATTTTTATATTACAACTTTGTGCAATTTTTGTTAATATAAACATATATCAATAAAAACTTTTGTGTATTTATTTCAAATATTTTTACAGGCGCGCAGAATATAAAAATTGATACTAGCGCCAGCCTAGCGGACTTGGTCAACACTAACTACCAAGGACGTTTACACGGTTTGTTAGTTATAGCATTGAGTGGCGGTTCCCGGTATTCCCTGAGCACAACTGACCGATATCTAAATAGACAATCATTTAATATATACGATCATGTAATTCAATATAAAGCTGAAATTAAAGGATTAAAGAGGGAATAAATAAACATAATACTTGCATAACTCAAAATGCCGCTAACAATCGAAAGTTTGATAATAATGTTTAACAACTTATTTGACATTTCATTTGGATACAATATTGTCAATTTAACCAACATTGAGTATAGAGTAAGGCCTTGGTGATCCAGATTTTTAATATTCTTTATTTATTTCAGAACATCGGACGTTTCGAACCAAAGTGGTTCATCTTCAGCATTAATAAACTCATCAGTGCTATTAAGTCACTCATAAGCTTAAGATGGGTGCGGTTTTTATCAAATTGTATTGCATTTTCGACCTTTATTATATTGCTTTATTACTTTTTTATATTTATAACTTCTAATAGTTATTACAAAATGTTAATCGACGTTGGATTTTTCCATACAAATTTTATTAATGCTGAAGATGAACCACTTTGGTTCGAAACGTCCGATGTTCTGAAATAAATAAAGAATATTGAAAATCTGGATCACCAAGGCCTTACTGTTTACTCAACGAAATTTCCAACTGATCCTTCTCGACTCAACAAATTTAACCAGCAGTTAAAATTTAACTATAAGCGGTGCAACTGTCTAAATAGTTTAATTTATTGAAATAGAAAGGCGGCTTTGATGGGATTGACTTTTCAGAAACAAAACAATGCGGTTTGTAAAAATTCGTTGAAAAGAAAAAAAGGTTATTTCTAAAATAACTATTTTACAATATTTATTGTATTTATTAAAAAAAAAAACCAGGAAAGTTATTGTCATATTTTAGAACCATCAATGTCATTGTCATATTATCCGTCATATCAATTCTCACGTGTCAGAGTGATGATTTTAGGTTGGGTTAGGTTAGATCACAGTCATTTTAGGTTATATCTAATTTCCCAGACGTTACCATAACAACGGCTGCTAGTATTGTGACTGCGACATGTTTAGTTCGCGAACGGTTGCACAAAAATAACTATTTTGTCTTCAGATGCATATTATTGCATTTTTATTATCATTTCTCATTAATTAGACAATACTTGTCCCATTAGAAAACCATATTTTCTCAAATAACGATTTTAAATAAATGAATATAGTTAAGTTGCATATACATCGTTGGAAAGCTAAAAAAATCTGTTTTCAATGGCGTAACTTTCCAATACAGTGTCCTTATAAAAATTGAAATTTTGACATAATTTATAATTGACCAGTGATAAAAAAATAAACATCGCCATTCGGAAGAACAAAAAATTGCTCCAAAGAGTTGCAAATCAAAATCAAATAGTAACTCACATTTGAAAATTTTCATAATATTAAAAAGTCTGATGTGGCCAGCACATTATCTCCCGCTATGCAATTTTAATTTATGTTAATAAATAGATACCTACTTCATGTTTACCAATAATGCAAATGTATTTTCTTTGCATAATAGTATAACCATTGTTCATATTTTCCACTCCGAAATCTTACCATTACATTAATTCAAATTTATTTTTTGAAACTGACGTTTATGTCTTGTAATTTGAAATGATCTGTTTTTTGACAGTATGACATTTATTAAGTACATACATTTCAATATCTCTAGTGTGTCACAAAAGACATGAGACATGAGAGTTTCCATATATGTCGTATAATTATAAATTATAGCCTGCGGGATTTATTGAATAGATAATTGTATAAATTTATTTATAAAATATATAGAAAAAGTAATCATGCATATCTGTAGAAAATTTAATTATCTTAAATTTTTATAATAACATAAATCGCGAAAAATGACTTTTAAAGGAATTTTTTTAAGAAAAATTATTTCGATTTGCACCGAAATCTAATGGTCTCTTTCCATATTAGAATAAAGCAAGAATACATGGTTTCAAAATTTTCTGAATGATAGTATTTGAAATAGAGCGTAAAGAGTATCCACACATGCACACACACCCACAGACATCATCGTTAAAATTTAAAAATCGGATTCTTGGGACATTAAAACGTCCTTATTTGCCAAAATCTCGATATGCGATTTTTTAACACGATCCCTATATCTCCCTTACCAATGGTAGCGGTAAATAAAAATATTCTGATGTGGCCAACACAATACCTCCCGTTTAATTTAATTTTTATTCATGTAAATACTTAAAATTAAATTAAATTTAAATACCGGGTTCGTTCCCGAGCGACGCCAAATATTTCGAATTTTAAATGGCACAAAAATAGCCCCTGTGTTGCACTCCACGCCAGCAATAAATGCTCGTGAGAAAAATATATCATCATCGTTACCAAAATCTGTGTACAAAGCAGATTGGCACACCCAGCAATGGGTAATATGCCGTGATTATATATTTATATATATTTATTATTTTACCTATATTCCTACATATTTACTTATGCTGAAACCTGTATTAAGTTCCTTTCCATATAACTATTGTTCCATTTACTATTTTCTTTTTAAAACGTTACTGAAATGATTAGATACATATGTTAGTTACAAAGATTTGAGATCTGACCTGTGTCACCATGGAGTTGCCTTTTAAAGCGTAGGCTCCAGGATTAAAATTATACATAATTTTATAATTTATCCATAAAATATATACAAAAATATTAATTAATGCAAATCTGTAGAAAATTAAAAAAATAAATATTTTTTATAATAACAAATCTGGAAAAAAGATCATTTAAAAGTATTTTTCGAAAAAAAACTATTTTGAACTTCCAGTAAAGTGACATTTCCGGTTATCTGTTGTATACCAAAATGTAATGGCTTTTTTCCATATTAGAATAAGGTAGAAATACAAGGTTACAGAATTTTCTGAACGACAGTATTTGAGTTGAAGCGTAAAGAGGACACACACACACGCACGCACGTACGCACGCACACGCACGCACACATACACACACGCACACACACGTCATCGTAAAAATGGATTCTAGAGCCCTTAAAATGTGCTCATTTACCATAATGTCGATATGCGATTTTTACTTCGATCCCTATACCTCCCATACCAAAGGTAGCGAGAGGTAAGAATGCAAATTTTACCTTTGCCTATATCTAGTAACCCATGATTTTTTTCTCAAGAAACTAAACACAACTAAATGGTCTGCTAATGGAGAAACTTTTTCTCTTTTAACCTATTACGTGTCTTTTATATTTTTCTAGATTCCCCCCATGCAGGGTCGTGTTTTTTTTGCAACTGTATAGTATTTTATTTGAAGGTATATTAGGCCAAATTCAGCAAACCCTCGTCTTTAACTAAGCATATCTATTTAAAAATAACAAAATAAAGAGAAACTTATCTAATACTAATGGCACATTAATAATAAAATGATGCAAGTTATTTCCATGGTTATTAAAGACAATAAGTAGAACAAAGAAGAGTACTGAATTCAATGCAATGGCTTTACTGATTATTAAGGGATAATTTCTCTACCACATCAATGTAATAGTACGAGTATATTACATCTGAGGTGGGAAATGTTTCATTGCAGCCGAGGGCTTGTGTATATTACCGAGGAACGAAGCCTCGAGGTAATCGGTTATTTCCCACCCAAGAGATTATCATTGCAGTTAGGAATGACGTATTTCCCAACCTATAAACTGTTAGGAAACGACATATTACTATACTGATGGTGAATAAAATGATTATTTAATTGTACCTCACACGAAAATTAGAAACATGAAACCATCAATTAATGTACTTTTACAATCCTTACCTTTCTCTTTGGGCGGTCGTTGCTTGCCGAGCCTTATCAAGCTCCGGACACTTCTTAATGCTGAGCTCCTCTTCCGTTCCACGGAGGATGGCCTGGGCGCAGAAACCGTAGTGGCAGCACTGCCCCTAGGTGTCGGTGCGCTCCCTCCAGCTGCTTCAGTATTGCACAACGTGCGCTCTAAGTTTGCGATGTTCTGCTCAATATCAATTAACATCTGCTGGTCGTCATCCAGTGTCGCGTCGAATGGGGTCACCGAGGAAAAAGAACTGCGACCGCTACCCGGGGCGGTGTATTGTACTTCGAAATCCACTGTTGCCTGAAAGGAAAATTGATACATTGGCTCTGGTTTATAGAACATGTTCCAATTAAAACTTTCTTAAATTTTTAACAATGTCTACTTGCTTGTTCCTCAGAATCGCATGTTCGTTTCAAAATGTTTGTTGTTTTCTTGTTTTATGAAATAAATTTAAAAAAAAAAACAGAAAATTTGTTTTTAAATGTTAATTAAGGTAAACTCATCGGTAGTTGACATAATGTAATAATAGTTGACACTTTGAGTTTAAATTACAAAATAAACAAATTCGACCGTTTCTAATATTGCTTTTGCTGTTAATATACTAGTGTAACCAACTGTGTTGAAAAGGTTTAATATTGATTAATGCAAAATGTACAAAAGTAAAGTTTTTTTGAACAGTGGGAGTTTTTTGTATTTGATTTGCTGAATTGTGTAAATCCTTAAGAAGATAGGTTTATAAATATGTTGTAATAAATCGTTAATAGTACTTTTTTCAAATTTACTGTTGATAATGGATTTAATAGTGACCTTATAAGATTGTATGATACTGATGAAATACTGATTCACATTTTTGTTATTTTTTTAGTTGACAACCACTAGCAATGGCTAATACATGACATTTTTTTAAAAAAATGTTGTATTTCCATAACTTGATTTCCCATAAATGCAGCTACATGTATATTTTACCCACACTTTTATATATTTTAAAGTTACAACAGAAAGAAAAGAAATGTAAAAAAATCTGATGTGGCCAGCACATTACCTTCCGTGTATCCTGTGTATTATATACAAATTCCATACATAAATTTTCTTGCAGAAGATTCTATATTTTCCACAAAAATTATTACATAACTAAACTATGCAAATTAGACTTGACACTGACTTCTTCTTCTTTAGCATTTCTCATTTGTTAGGGGTCGCTGTTTTTTATTTTCTTCTTCCACTCATTTCTGTTTTGCGTATCGTCCTCATTCTGTTCCTTGTCTCTCAAGTCTTCCCCAATACAGTCCTTCCATCTTACCTTTGGTCTTTTTTCTGTTTCTTCTACCTTCTATTACTAAGCTATTCATTTTTCTTCCAATATATTCTTCATCTTTCCGCATGACATGTTCAAACCAATGTAATCGTCTCTCTTGTATCTGTTGCCCTCCACTGCGGTGTTGAGGAAGGGCTATTCTGCGGTTTAGCTGTACCTTCGCTTGCGGGCTGAGGAAGAGTCTACAGTGCGGCTGGGATTGGTTGCTCTCCACTGCGGTGTTGAGGAAGAGCTATTCTGCGGTTTAGCTGTACCCTCGCATGCGGGCTGAGGAAGATTTTATAGTGCGGCTGGGACTGGCTGCCCTCCACTGCGGTGTTGAGGAAGGGCTATTCTGCGGTTTAGCTGTACCCTCGCTTGCGGGCTGAGGAAGAATCTACAGTGCGGCTGGGATTGGTTGCCCTCCACTGCGGTGTTGAGAAAGAGCTGTTCTGCGGTTCAGCTATACCCTTGCTTGCGGGCTGAGAAAAAGTCTACAGTGCGGCTGGGACTGGTTGCCCTCCACTGCGGTGTTGAGGAAGGCCTGGTTTAGCTGTACCCTCGCTTGCGGGCTGAGGAAGAGTCTTCAGTGCGGCTGGGATTGGTTGCTCTCCACTGCGGTGTTGAAGAAGAGCTATTTTGCGGTTTAGCTGTACCCTCGCTTGCGGGCTGAGGAAGAGTTTATAGTGCGGCTGGGATTGGTACCTAACCCTATCCTAATCCTAAAGCTAGGCCGTGACCTTGCGTTTTACGTTGATCCTAAGCACTCACTGAGAGAGTATACTCATCTATTTTTTATCAGTTCCAGGTTATTGGCGCTCGCAGGAGAGAGTCTGGACTAGGGGATCAATTTTCCATTATGTACTTTTGAGATCTTTCATCAATTAATTATATTGGTTTCTAACATTTCAGAAGTGGGATCAGAACAGTTTTAACTTTCAGCTTTTAGGATCAGAACAGTTTTAACTTTCAGCTTTTGTGATCAGAACAGTTTTAACTTTCAGATTTTAGGATCAGACCAACACAACCTTTGGAACAGGCGGGTATTTGTTACGTTTATGTTTAGCTGGATTACGAAAATGAAACAACATTACAACATGGCGTTAGCTAACAACAGTTCTCACTGTCAGTATGTACGTTCACTTAGAAACCCACCACCGGATGTAAGTGCGGAGGATAGTTTGTGGAAAATATCGGATATCATGTTGCAACTTATCCAGAATGTGTAGCGAATGCAAGAAGCTGGAGTCTCTTTTATTATTTTTGAAGACGATCGAAGATAAATTAGCAACACGAAGGCTTTTTGCTCCCCATAAACGCGATTTACATCGTACTTTCCAGAGAAACAAGCGGCCTTACTATACTACCCAGCAACACAATGATGGAGTGGCGAACGTTCGTTGTTTTATTTGTGGAAAGTTGGGATATACACACTCACATTGTGACAACAAACGACTATGTGTACCGAATTACGTAGGAAGTAATGGAGGTGAATTTAATGGAAGTAGGAACCAGCAACCACAACAACGGCAACATCAGCATGTTCAACGTCAATAACAGCCGCAACCGCAACTGAAGAAAGGAACATCTTAACAATTTATGCGGAGGTAAGCGGAAATTGTAAATTCTTTTTGGATGTTGAAGTAAATGGAACGGGAGTCAAGGCGTACGTCGATATGGGGTCCACTTACATCATCATGAAGGAATCAGTAGCACAACAACTAGAATTACCATTCAACAAAAAAACAAGACAGTTACTCTGCGTGGTTTCGGAAATGGATGTGTAAAATCTTTAGGCGAAACTGGAGTTCAGAAGTTGACAATTGACGAAGTAGAGCTCGATTTAGTATTCAACATAGTACTAAACATCAATTCATACCCATCATTATTAGACAGCCTTTCACGGAATCACCGGAAGTAGTTGTGTACATGGATGCAAATAGGCTGATTTTTCAGAAAAAACTACTCACCACCCAGTGAAATTGAAGCGACACCCTGTACGAAGGTAAACATTTGGCCCAAACATGCAACTGTTATACCTCCAGGATATGTAGGACATGTGATCTACTATGTGGAGGGCAAAGGAGAAATTTTGTGGATTTAAGAGTACGAACACCTGAAAGAAACGAGCACGTATTTCCGCGAAAAATTGTAGTAGTAGACAACGATATGGAATGTGTTCTACCAGTCGTGAACTTATCAGATGCGGATTTAACATTTCAGAAGGACAAAATTGTAGCAAGATGATGGATCTGTCAAGCTGATAATACACAACGCAGAAAAATGAAGGAATTTACTTTACGGAAGATAAACTACATGTAGGAATAGATATAAGTGAGGCTCAACACAAACAACTGATACGTCTACTGCAGGAATAAAGAGACAGTTTTGCAAAAATTGTTAAGGATATTCGATGCACGAATGCGACCGAACTGGATATTTTACTGACTGATGGCACACCCATTAATTACAGGCCATATAGATAGTCAATTTCAGAAAGAAAACAGGTTCAGGAAATGGTACAAGAGCTTCTGGATGGTGATATTATACGCGAATCAACTTCACCCTTTTCAGCACCGATTCTACTAGTATAGAAAATAACGGACAAGCGCAAATGTGTACCGACTACAGGCCTTTAAACAAAGTAACAGAGTAACAGTGAAAGACAGATACCCATTACCAAGGATTGACGACTAACGACACTGTTTGGCATTTTTAGGGCAAACAACTTGACACTGAATATGAAGAAATGTTTCTTTTTCCAGAGCAGCATCAATTATTTAGGATTTTGGATTGATCGAGATAGAGTTCGACCTGTAAAGGAGAAAATAAAAGCCGTCACCGGATTTCAGGCACCGAGGAATGTGCATCAAGTAATGCAGTTTGTATGATTTAAAAGTTATTTTCGACAATTCATTAAAGATTACGCTAAGATTGTGCGACCGATTACTAATCTAACGAGAAAAGATACACCGTGGAGTTGGGAAGCAAAAGAACAGAAAGCATTTGAAGAACTAAAGGAAAAGCTTACGGAACGACCACTTTTGCTACTCTACAATTCGAATGACAAAACGGAGGTGCACACGGACGCCAACAAGTTAGAATTAGGAGGAATCTTGCTGCAGAAATTAGACACAAGTAAATTTCACCCAGTTGCTTATTTCAGTCGCCAAACTTCACCACAGGAAATGAAGTATCATTCGTATGAGCTGGAGACTAACAGTAATCGTAACGTTGAAGAAATTTAGAGAATATCTGCTGGGAATACATTTTAAATTAGTAACAGACTGCAATGCACTACGAACTGCTAGCACTAAAAAGAATTTGGTACCTAAGATTGGAAGATGGTGGCTGAAACTGCAGGAATATTCATACCGATATGGAATATCGCCCAGGATTACTAATGGCTCACGTTGATGCAGAATTTGGAATTTTTCATATCGAAAAAGGTGACCGGATACTCGCCGGATCAAAACGTAGTCAACGAGCAAAGTACGGTAATGTAATCGCTATAGGTCGTATGATACCCTATATAGCAACACAAGGAATGTCTAATTCATCAAGTGAAGTAAGCGAATCCGATGATGATTTATACGATTAGTTCGCGGGGACGCGAAGAGAGTCAGCCTAGCCGAACTGTTAGCAACATTTAGAGTTATGCAAGTATTATGTTTATTTACTTCCCTCTTTAATCTTTTATTTCAGCTTTATATTGAATTACATGATCGTATATATTAAATGATTGTTTATTTAGGTATAGGTCAGTTGTGCTAGAGCTACTGAAGCGACAACATCAGGGTATAGAGGATGTATTTATTTATTTTTGAGTAACGGTGAGTGCTAGAGTTGTGTTGTTACTAAATGTGGTTGCCCTCCAGTGCGGTGATGAGGAAGGGCTATTCTGCGGTTTAGCTGTACCCTCGCTTGCGGGCTGAGGAAGAGTCTACAGTGCGGCTGGGATTGGTTGCCCTCCACTGCGGTGTTGAGAAAGGGCTATTCTGCGGTTTAGCTGTACTCTCGCTTGCGGGCTGAGGAAGAGTCTACAGTGCAGCTGGGATTGGTTGCTCTCCACTGCGGTGTTGAGAAAGAGCTGTTCTGCGGTTCAGCTATACCCTCACTTGCGGGCTGAGGAAGAGTCTACAGTGCGGCTGGGACTGGTTGCCCTCCACTGTGGTGTTGAGGGAGAGCTATTCTGCGGTATAGCTGTACCCTCGCTTGCGGGCTGAGGAAGAGTCTACAGTGCGGCTGGGACTGGTACCTAATCCTATCCTAATCCCAAAGCTAGGCCGTGACCTTGCGTTTTACGTGGATCCTAAGCACTCACTGAGATAGTATACTCATCTATTTTTTGTCTGTTCTAGGCTATTGGCGCTCGCAGGAGAGAGTCTGAACCACCATGAGATTAGGGGTTATTATATTTGTTTGGATCAGTTTTGCATTATGTACTTTTGAGATCTTTCATCAATTAATTATGTTGGTTTCTAACAATCGATTGAGCCATATCCCTTACCTTTCAATCCTTACCCTATCTTTCCGCGTCTTCATCAACATCTATCTCAATATTCTAGTCTCTGCCACATTCATTTTCTTTTCATTGATACTGACATCTGTCAGAATTATTTGAATATATGAGCAGTTTCCATGGTTAGCATAGCTGGCTGATTTATGAAATTTAATATCTTTTTATTTCTTTAACTCTATATCTATTGAATATGAAGTATAAACTGCAATCAAATCGTATAAAGAATACTATATTCTTTAAAAAATTTAATCATTAATTGTCAATTTTAACTGCGGTTTTACAAGAAAAACTATTAAAAGTTACAATTCAGGGTACTTCCGGTGGAGCAATTATAACCAAAATCAAATCACGTCTGCATATGGATTTAAACTCGACGAATACGAAAAATATATTCTTGGAAACGTGGTATAGGAGTAATGCGATCCGAAACGATCGTTACATACACACACACACACACACACACACACACACACACACACACAGAGAGAGAGAGAGAGAGAGAGATGTACACACAATACAGACATCATCGTAAAAGTAGTAAATTCGTATTCTAGAGACCCCAAAACATGCTTATTTATTAGAAAATCACTATCGAAACCAAAGACAATACCGTCCTTACCTAAAGGTGACGAAATGTAAAAAAGCGAAAATGTAGAAAACAAAATACTTAATTATTAGTATCACAATCGCACGCAGAACCAAGTGAATTGTAAATTCCAAAATTCTATGGCTTCTAATGTGTGAACCATGTACCAGTGACAGCACGCACTTTAGAATTCTATCAAAAGATGCATTTGTTTTCGATTTTCGTCTCGAAGCGAAAATTTGGTACCATGCGTGTCTCAAAATATTCGCCTGCAAGCGTACGACTCGGGGCGAAACATTAAACTAACGTCATTATTTTGTCCCAATTCAATTCAAAGACAATTTATAAATTTATTATCTACAATTGTTATAATATTTTCTATGTTAATACTATAAAACCCGAAAATTCCCGGAACGAAAAGCTAATATAGGATTCTAAAGTGCATGCTACCAAGATTCGTAAAAGTAAAATCGGATTCGTTTGTTTTCTATGATAGAATTCTAAAGTGTGTGTTGCCACTGGAATATGTTATTTTAGAAAGCATTAGATATACGACATATTTTACAAGGTGTCTACTAATGGCACATTTTTGTGTTAACTACTAAAAATTTGATAACCAAATAACAACTACTAATGCATTTCATTTCCTCATTTTTTTTTTTTTTTTCATATGATAATTAAAATTAATTGCTATTTTTATAGGCATATTCCTAAGACGTCACTGAATGCGAATAGTTTCTTGAATGTATTTTTGCTAAACATTAAACCATGTTTGTAAATAACTATTTTTTTGGGCTTTTACCTTAATAAAAAATTGCATAACATATATGGATAATATTTACTTTTCATTTGTTTTTATTAAAAAATAATAATTGCATTTAATGGAATATTAATAAAATATTGAAAAGACAGGCTGAATAATAATTTTATAATGTAGCTCATCAAAGCTCTTCCCTTAACTCAATGTTAAGAAATAAGCAATGAAAAACAAATTAAACTATCAAAAGTTTGTTTTTCTCATTTTTATAAATTTTACTACTTTTTTAAACTAATATGAGAAAAAAATTATTTCTCTATAAGTAATTCATAAATAACAACAGAATAATATTTTGGGAGACAGGTGTAAATGTATGGCGTTACAATGGTTCTTATTGTTAAACATTACGAGTAGAGCTTGTGTAGTCGAGCCGTAGGCGAGTTACGCAAAGTACTAGTATTATAACTAAATATTGCAACACGTGTTTTTTTATATTATTTTTCCTATTTTACATTAATTTTCATTTATAAATAAAATAAATAAATAAATATTTCATCACGGCATATTACCCATTGCTGGGTGTGCCAATCTGCTTCATACACAGATTTCGGTAATGATGGAATATTTGTACCGTGCGGGCGCTTATCAGGCGTCACCTCACGGGCACTCATTGCTGGCGTGGAGAGTGCGCCACAGGGGTCAATTTTGTGCCATTAAAATTCGATGTAATTTTTGGCGTCGGTCGGGATCGAACCCGGGTCCCCAAATCCGCGACCAGACACTCAGGCACACGGCCACGAGACCAAAATTATTATTGTCAAAGTTGGTATATTGGCAGTTCAATAAACATTTGATATTTAATTTATTTGACTTGATATTTTGAAAACAGTTATTTAGAAGTTAGGTTACAATTAAAATTTATAACTTTATATTATGAACCTACAAATAAATATGTACTTTGAATTTTAATTTAAAAGATATAATTATTTTATTCTAAAAAATCTTCATGGTTTTCTATTTCTGCTAATATAATTGTAGAATTATTTAGTTTTTTAATTACGGAAACTGCAATGAGTTTGTAATTTTGATTCTATAAATTCGTTAAGATATTCTTTGGGATCATTTTGCTCTATTTTTAAACCTTTGACAATTATATTAGCCCTTTTTTGTTTTTTGTGAGTTTTTGATCTTATATGTAATCGATATATCTCTGATTCCATTTTCTCCTTTTATTTTTGCCACATGTTCCTTTTCTCGTAAGCTTAAGAAAAAAATCATGAAATAAAAACAAGGTAAAAGGATATTCATAGATAACGACTATACACAAGATGAAAGGAAATTGAGAATAATAATAAGAAAACAAGCTAATAAAGAACCTGAGAAAGGGAAAAGAACAAAAATTCTCTATAAGATAATAGTAGACGACAAATGTTTAACATGGAATTACAAAACTCAAATATCTTTGGGAACTTGGAATGTACATGGAACGAATGCGATCGTGTATTTAATAATTTAGAAGTTTTTAAAGCATATAATATGGATATTGTAGTCTTGCAAGAAACGAAACAAAAAGAGAACAATATATTCGAAATGGAGGCCTACGTCGTTTTTAAGAGTGGATGGCAAACTAAGTATTTTGGTATAGGATTTATGGTCAATAGGAATTTTAAAGGCAATGTAATAGAATTTGAACTGATATCAAAAAGAATTTGTTGAATAAGAATCAGTGGTTTATATAGAAAAATTAATATTATAAATGTACACGCACCTACAAACGTCAAGGATGAGGAGACAAAAGATAAGTTTTACAAAGAGCTTACTCATATATATAATAAAATTCGAAAATATGATATAAAAATATTATAGGAGATCTTAATACACAAATCGGGAAAGAAGAAATCTTCACTCACATCACTGGGAGAAATCGCAAACATGAGGTTTAAACGAATATGGGAAAAAATAATGGAATTTTCAGCAGAATGTAAATTAAGTGATGGGGAGGGGGGGAGGGGGGTAAGTAAAAAGATGAAGGGGGAGCATTTTTACGAACTGCTTAATTTGGAAACAAATATGGAAGACATAGATGCACCAATGCTTCCAAACATATTGAAACTCCGACCATGGAACAATTAATTAAAATAAAATAAGGACTCAAAAATAATAAAAGTGCAGGAGAAAATGGAATTGTCGCAGAAATTTATAAAAACGGAGGCGAAGAGCTTAAACTAACAATATGTAATATGATAAAAGATGTTTGGGAAAAGGAAATTATGCCAAAAAGATGAAAAGAAGCGGTAATATGCCCATTTTATAAAAAAGTCGACAGAGAAAATTGCGATAATTATAGAGGAATAGCTTTACTTGATATCACATATAAGATATTAGCTATTTGTACACACAATAGACTAAAAGAACTATCGGAAAGAATACAGCGGAGTACCAGGCCGGGTTCCGCAGTAATAGATCTACCACCAAGCAGATACACATAATCCAAGAAATAATAGCAAATAGTGATGACCACAAACTGCCACTGGAAATGTTATTCATAGACTTCAAACAAGCATATGACTCGATAATTCAAAAGAAGCTGTACTGTATACTAAGATACTTTGAAATACCATCCAAATTAATAAGGTAAATAGAGATGACGCAGAAGCAAGCTCAATGCAAGGTAATGATAGATGAAGTAACATCCGAAAATTTCCAAGTGAAGAAGAGACTGAGGCAAGTTGACCCGATATCCCCCATCCATGTTTACACCGAAGTGTCAATCAGCAAGCATAGACACCAAATTCTGGCCTACGCTGATGACATTGCTATCATCACTAGATCAAATAAGGAATTAAGAAATGTGTTCAAGATATTGGGAAAGACAACAAAAGGGGCAATTAATGAAGAAAAAACTAAATATATGCAAGCAGGCATAAAAGAAATTGAAGGATTACGTATCATCACAGAGTGTATTCTTTGAATATCAGTTTGAAGAAGTTCAAAGCTTCATATACTTAGGTGTGAGTGTGATAAATACGAACGACGAGGAGATCGAAATACAAGCGAGATTGACGAAAGGAAGCAGATGCGTAGGGTCGCAAAAATGAGAATATACAAAACGGTGATAAGGACTACTGTAGTGTGCGAGTGTGACATATTTTAGGTAAAAAAGCTTGAAGCCACACTGCTCATAGTTGCTTCATATAATAAATGTTATGGGGAATAAGAGTGGACGGTCCAGTGAATAATTTTTTTTTCATTGGCCCGGCTCAAAGTGAAATAAAAAAATAGATATATGTGTATTATATACATTTTTATTATCTATTTTGCTTTTATTTGTATTCTTTTAGAGTATTCGTCTATTTTATGTAGTTGTAATAAACAAATGTCATACATTTGATCTTATTCTGTGTGCACCGCACGGCGCCAACTGATAAGTTTGTCTGCCAGGCCATGCAATGCACACTTGCTTCGTTCTCAAATCAAAGGCCTAAAAAATTGAACGTCATATAAGATAATTTTATGACTTATTTATGACATATGGTACTGTTTAAATTAAAAAAGGCTGGCGCCAGATAGAATACAAATTATTACAATTACGGCGATCGACGTGTTAAATGACACAAAAGTGACCCCTGTGGTATACTTTACACGCCAGCAATGAGTGCCCTATGGTGACGCCTGGTAATTGGCCACAATTTTCATCAACATTACGGATATTTGTATATAAAATATAATGGAACACATAGCAATGGGTAAAATACCGTGATGATATATTTATTTATATACGAGCCCCGTCCCATATCAACTGGCTCCCCACTTTAATTCTATTTAATTAATTTATGATACAAATAATAACTAACATAAATTATCGTCGATTACCTAGAGGTGACGGAAGGTATTGTCTTTGGTCAAAAAATTCGGTGGTGAGTTTTCATTGAATAAGCACGTTTTAGAGTCTTTACAATACGATTTTACTATTTTTACGATGATGTCTGTATGTGTGTGTGTGTGTGTGTGTGTGGACGTGTGTGCGTGTGTGTGTGTACGTGTGTGTGTGTGTATATGTGACCGCGGTTTCGGCGGCGATATCTCCACTACTAGAATTCCAAAAATTAAAATTCTTGCGTATTTCTTTTCCTTACAACCATATGCAGACTTGATTAGATTTTGGTTATAATTGGCCAACCGAAAGGATACTCATTTGAAGATTTTAAGTTTTTCTTGAAAAACTCAGTTAAATTTTATTACAACTTAAAGAATATATTATTGTCTAAACGATTTGATTGCATTTTATATGTGATATTCAACATACTAGTGTATAGAATTAAAGAAGAATAAAGATAATAAATTTCATATAAATTTCATAATTCAGCCAGCTATGATAACTTAACCATGGAAACTGATAATATATTCAGGTAATTCAAATTGACAGATGTCAGTATCAATAAAAAATAAATGAATGAATAATGTCATGAGGAGAGATGAATATATTAATAGAAGGTGGAAGAAACATAGGAAGACCAAATATAAGATGAAAAGACTGTATTGTAGACGACTTGAGAGAAAAGGAACTGAATGAGGACGACATGCAAAACAAAAATGAGTGGAAGAAGAAAATAATAGCAACCCCCTAACGAATGGGAATAATTAAAAAAGAAGAAGAAGATGTCAGTGTCAAGTGCAATTTGCATAGTTTGTTTATGAAATAACTTTACTGGAAATATAGGATCTTTTGCAAGAAAATTTATGAATGGGGCGCGTGCACTAACGTGACTTTGCTGACTTTAGCAAGCAGATATGGGGACCCGTGTCAAAATGACAGCAATTAATTATGTCCATAACTGACAAGTGTTATAATTTTTCATTCAAAATTTCATAATTTTCTTATTTCATGTGGTGTGTTTGTTATCAGGAGTATGAAATTCAGTTGCCGAGAAAGGGAATCACATAATACGAAAAATTTAGAATCTTTTGCAAGAAAATTTATGTACGGAATTTGTACATAATACACAGGATTGACGGAAGGTATTGTGCTGGCCACATCAGATTTTTATTAATACTACAGACATTTTTTCGTTCAAATTACAGATAGCAAGATATGTTTTTTGAAATATTTTATTTTGTTAATGTAAAATGAAGTAGGTAATACTTAGTTTTACCAACAGGTCAAGAAAAACTGAAAGAAATAAACGAATTTAAGTAAGAATATTAGGTTTTATTAAATAAAATGTCTAAAAAATTATAGTACTAAGTTATAGCAAAAACAATATCTTGTACCGCAAGCCTTGTTTTGAAAACACTGCTTTGAAAATGCCAAATTTCAGTATTTAATTTCACCATTATGTTAAAAGAAAGATTTTTTCTCAAAATATTATTTTAAAGCAGAACACAGCCTGTATTCAAATAAATATTGAAAAAAAATCATTCTTTAACATAAGAGTGAAATTAAATATTGAAATTTGGCATTTTCAAAACAGCGTTTTTAAGTTATAAGTCTTGTGGTACCTACCAACCATTGTTTTTCTGGAAATTACTGCTGTAATTCTTTTAGACATTTTATTTTATATATCCTAACATCCTTACAACTTTTTTTTCAGTTTTTCTTGAATTGTTAGTAAAACTAAGTATTATTTAATTTTACATTAAAACAAAATATTTTAGAAAACATATCTTGCTATGTGTCATTAGAACGACAAAATGAACGTAATATTAATAAAAATTGGCGATAATAACTAAAATTAGTTATTATTTGTATCACAATTAACTAAATAACATGTACATAACATAAATTGTATAATTTTAAATAAAATGGAGGGTGGGGAGGATTGGGGTACAAGAGGTTTGGAACAAATCATTTATTTCTAGTATACGTTAAATTTCGCGCCTTTTCTTATGCGCTTATTTAAAGTACTTCTCTTTGCCACCTTTCAGTTTTAGAGTAAGTCTTGTACAGTTTACAACTGTGGCAACACAAAAATTGTTTTTAGTGCACAAAAGTATTATGTTTTTTGTTTTCTTTATTTATTCATTTTTAAAAGCTTTTTTATATATTTATATATTTTTTATATTTGAGTGAATCATTTGTTTATATGATGCTATTATAAATTTAGTTCTATTTTAACCTCAAATCGGTTGAGAGAATGATTAACTAAATTGTGTAGTTATGGGAGGATTGGGACAATGAGGAACAGGAGGTTTGGGACAGTCCCATTGCACCTGCAAGTTGCATGTGTAATTCGTTTTTGTGACGTAGGTATTTGTTTTAATAATATCAGATTGTTTGTTTGGCATGGGGCGAGTTTGGATAAAGAAAACCGAACGACAGAGGAAGTCCGAAAATGAGATTATATGACTTTTATTTTCCTGCTGTTGAAGACAAAAGTATTGTCAATAGGAATGATGTCATTCAAAAACTACCACAGCCGGCTCAAACTGGAGGAACTGAGAGAGCTAAACACGTTTTTCGGTTTGAAATAAATTTAGATCAATTTTCTTCTACATTACGATAAATATATGTATAATTTATTATCATAATGAACATTTTTTTTATTTTATTATTATATTTTGCTTAAAACAAGAATATATGATGATTTATCTTTATTTTCTGAGTTTTATTACTTTAATGTGATGATAACTGGAGAAGTCGGCAATGAGAAATTAAGTTCAAAATGTCCCAATCATCCCCACTCTCCCCTAACGCGAGTGGGCCAACTGATGTGTGACGGGGCTCATAATAATTATGCAGAAGAGTATACTTCTTTATATAATTTAAAAAATAATGGTGACGTGAAAAATAGTTATTCGTGTACCATGTGCGCGACATATATGTTTATATATTATTGTATTATTAATTAAATATGTATTTAAATCATAGGTATATATATATAGGTATATATCCTTAAGAAATACCGCTAATACCGTCAATGAATTTCAAGAATTTTGAAAATATTAGAATAGTAGGACAAAATATCGCATAGAACGAAAGAAGAGATACGATTTCAATTATTTCTGTGTACAAGAAATGTTAAATTCGTTACTTATAGGTCGCGAGCAGGCATGTGAATTTGTTGACCATGGCAAGCAGATATGAGGATCCGTGTCAGAATGACGGCTAGTAGTTATTTACATAGATGTCACAATTGTCATAATTTTTCATTCAAAATTTTAAAATATTCTGATGTTTATTTGTCATCCATAGTATGGAATATACTTGTCGAGGAAAATAATCCACATGTATTTAGAAAATCATAATGTTTTAAATGAAAACTTATGATACTTGACACTTATGTACATTACTAGCTGTCATTCTGACACGGGCCCCCATATCTGCTTGCCAAGGCCAACAAAGTCACATAACTGCTCGCGCCCTATGCAACATAAAATGAAAATTGCGAGAGGTATTGTGCTAGCTACAATAGATTTTTTTTATAATGTTCGCTCCAGAATTCTAGAATTTTCTGCCATTTCCTATTTTAAACTTTGTTCTGTTTAACAATGTCGATACGTCACATGGAATTTCGAATAGGTAATGTTCAGAATTTTCATCACCATCGATTAATGCCTGCTGCAGTCTTTCTTGAAGTACTGAATTCTTTCCTGTTGTTTCCATATCCCGTTTTACCAGTTCTCTCTGGAGATCACTTACTTTTAATTCACTTAATTTTAAGTGTTTAGCCCCCATTTTATTTAATTTTATTTACACTTCACAATTTTAAGAATCCCACTCCTGACATCAATTCTAAGTTTATTTATTTGGGTGAAGTATAAAACTATATTATTAATTAAAATACAGTTTATTAAACGATAAATAATTAAGATAAAGATAATAAAACTAACACTATGATTGAGCAAATATAAACACTAATTTAAGACTAGAATATTATTAAATACTTAAACACTAAGATTATTTATTTAAACAATATTTATTTGACTACTTATTTTATAACTATATTTATGTTTGCCACTCGTTGACTAATTGTAAACTTTTTATTTATATCAACTATTCATTTCACGATTCGTGTTTATATCAGAATGCCCGGCTGTCTTCCCTGGCGAGATTTATATAGTCCGGCGTCGTTTTTCTGGAATGATCTCCACTATTCTATACGATAACACCGAATGCAAAGGATCAGACGAGCGTAAGTTCGACCAGCAGCGACGATTGTGTACTCGCTAGACTCAGTGGCGTCTGGTGCACGCATGCTACACTGCATAGAAAATAAAATAAAAGAAGTATTATATTTTGTTTCAAAAACTATTTATTTCGCTTCGTCCATATTCATAATC
Organism: Harpalus rufipes; assembly: GCA_951394225.1. Taxonomy (NCBI): domain Eukaryota; kingdom Metazoa; phylum Arthropoda; class Insecta; order Coleoptera; family Carabidae; genus Harpalus; species Harpalus rufipes. The sequence goes on from OX596275.1 coordinate 35,037,763, forward strand.
GATTTCACAAATTTTTGGTGCTTTAAATATTTTTTCTTATTTTAGCACTTCACTTAGCACATCCATCATACATTTGTTTATACCTAAAGTCCAGGTAGGTGCGTATCCTCATACTTACCAACAATACTAACATACACGTTTTACCAACAGTTCATTCACCATTCTCTCAAATGACTTACCCCTCTATTTCATTATTTCTAATCATAGATTTTCATACACGACACTAAATAATTCTTTGTATGATTCCTTCTTACACTATATAAATATTTTATTTCATAGCAGTCACTCTCCTTTTATGCTTCTTTATATGCTCGATATTCATATCATACATCAAAGCTAGCACAAACTCTCCGTTAGGCATAGTTAACCAAAGAACTCCAGATATATTCAAGTTTTTAGTAAATGTACCTGGAACGGATGTCTTAGATTACTTATTCTTCTTTCAAGATAAATACGACCAACCTTCGACATCATGCATCATGATGCTACTCAAATATACAAACTCATTTACTGTTCCAAACTCACGTATCACACCGTCCACTAAAACATTATTCAGTCACTAAATTATTCCCCTTAATTACTTTAACACTAATGCAATTATTAACAATTCTTCTATCTACATATTACATGTATTCTTTCTATCCTTCTTCACACATGCTTTTTATTTTCTCGCAAAACAATAAAATCACTTGCAAACGCTATTGTACGCACAATACGTATGTCAATATGTACGTGTGCGGTGCATTATTCATTCGATTCAATGCATTTCGCATCAACACAACCGTGTACATTTAAATAACCCCGGTGACACACACAACCCTGCTTGACACCAACATTTATACGACACCAGACATTCAACATGACACAATTTTCACTGCTCGCATACATCGCTGGAATAGCTCTCAACAAATTTCCATTAACGCTATTACTCTTTGATGTTCGCCACGACGTGATGATATTAGGGGATAACGATACAGCGCTAGCAAGTAGCCAGCGTTTATTAACTTATGACGAACTGACGAAATAATGGCTCAAATATTTTATACGGTCAAGTTTTTATTAACAAAATTATTAATTTTGCTTGCAAATAAATTTCTCAGTCTAAAAAATTAATCATGAATTAACATATACAGAATGGTCCAGATATAGTAAGCATAGATTGGGATTTTGAAAAATACACATGTTAAAAAAACCGTTCCGATAAAATTTTGAAGCATAAAGTACAAACCAATATTAGCGAAAAAAATTTAATAAAATTGGATCTGCAAATTAAACATTTCGGAGATATTAACTATTTTATTTTATTAAGATATCACAGATCACAATATGCTACTATAGATGGGAAACTACCATATTACGCTTCGGGACTGTATTTAGCGGCACACATGTTTAGGCTTCTTGCAATATTGATTCATACATGACATATTAAATCAATTAAAATATGTGAATACAATATAAATACATAGGTATTTAGTTTAGAAAAAAAAATTTTTTTTCATTTTATTTAAAATCTGTAAATAATTCTGTTCATCCTGCATATTTTCAACACAACATTTTTTTTGCACAATAAGTGATTTCATACGAAACCTTTATCTATATACAATATAATAATAATAATAATAATAATAATAATAATAATAATAATAATAATAATTTTTTTTTTAACTAGAAGAGGGCATCAACTGCTGGGGTTATTAGCCCATATACTAATCAAAAAGTATAATATAAATAAATATACGGGACATATACTACTATATAAGTATTACAAATAGATGTATAATAATAATTTTGAAAAAAAAGTAACATGTAAATAAATATATAAAATAAATATACATATGTATACGAGATCAACAAAACCCACATGCATAAAATACAATATATAAATATAAGTATTTACGCATACTTATGTATACGTATAATGAGAAAAATAGAAAAGAATACAAGAACTACATAAAGAAAATTTTAATGAGATGAAAAAATAGACAAGTCTATAACTTTTCATATATATTTACCGCACGCAAAAACTTCAGAACATTACGGATCTTATCAGAGTCTGTTAGAATAAAGGAAAGGTCTTGATCTAAATGATATAGTCGCCTGAGTAGATCATACTGTGGACATGCAACAAGAATGTGTTCAACTGTCAGAGCAGTATCACATCTGGTGCACATAGGGGCATTATCCCGATTTAAACGGTACCCATGTGTCAGACTTGTATGACCCATTCTCAGACGATGGATCTTGACTTGATCCCTTCTGGTAAGATCATTCGGCAATAAAACTGGCGCAACCAACGGCTTAATGGTTTTCAGATGGTTCTGAACCCCATCCCATGTGCGCTGCCACAAAGCCAATACCTCTTTCTTCAGATGAAGACTTATATCTGAAGATTTATACATTACGACATCAACAGAGTTACTATCAGCGGCAAAACGTGCTGCCTCATCAGCCAATTCGTTACCCCTAATGCCGACGTGACTTGGCACCCAAAGAAAATAAATATCTCTCCCTGTCTCATGAAGATGTTTCATGAGGGACAAGATATGCTGAATAATTGGGTCAACAGTAAAAGGGTTTGAAATGGCTTGTAGGACGCTCAAAGAATCGCTTACTACGAGGAACTTCCTAGAAGTTCTGACGAACTCGCAGTAGCGTAGAGCTTGCCAGATAGCATAGGACTCTGCTGTGTAGATAGAAGTTAGAAGAGGCATCGACCATGAGTGCTGTATGTTATCGACAGCAATTGCGCAACCAGTACCATGGTGGGTTTTAGAACCATCCGTATAAATTACCATCATGTTTTTGTATCCGTGCAGAACCTCAAGAAACCTTGACTGTATCATTATCGGGGGACTGTTGGACTTGTCGTACATAGTTAGTATGTAGTTAGTCCTAGCTAATGGAACCAACCACGGCGGTACTTCAGATTCCCCTACAGGAATCGATAATGGTATATCAAAGTTTATTTGGTCTAGAAGCTCTTTCGCGCGGATACCAGCGGGTCTGGTTTGAATTTGTCGTGGATTGCACCAATTATCACTCCGAAAGAAAGTATTGAAGTTCTTGTGTTGCGGTAAGGACTTGATTTTAGAAACATAAAGCAGCAGAAACTTTTTACGTCTTACATCAAGTGGCGTCAGTCCTGACTCTGAATACAAATTTAATGTAGGGGTACTGGGAAACGCACCAAGAGCGTACCGTAGAGCCTGGTTGTGGATTGAGTCTAATCTATTGAGGGTTGTACGTTTTGCCGAGGCATAGACGACACACCCGTAATCAATCTTTGATAAAACCAGAGATTGGTACACTCGTATAAGAGTTTTGGGCTCTGCTCCCCATTTAGTACCCGCCAACATTTTTATAATGTTTAGAGCTTTAAGACAAACAGTCCTTAGCTCTTCAACATGTAATTTCCAAGTTAGCCTTGGATCGAAATAGAGTCCCAGGAATCTGACGCTATTGACGATTTTAATAATATTATCCCTCATAAAAAGGAGTGGTCCATAGTGTGGTCGGTTTAGGCGACAGAAGTGCATGCACTGGGTTTTTTCGCGAGAGAACCTGAATCCAATTTTGTCAGCCCTCCGGGCAATGCTGTTAATTGCAGATTGCAAAGTTCTGTTGATGTCTCCCATCTTCTTACCAGAACAGAAAATGGTGAGATCATCAACATACAGACACATACCTACAGAGCTGACAAAGGACACAAGCTCATTTACCGCAATGGCAAAAAGTGTGACGCTCAAAACAGAGCCTTGGGGTACTCCATTCTCTAATATTCTTGAGGATGATAGAGAGGTACCGACCCGAACTCTAAATTTGCGTTCTGCCAGAAAAGAAGAAATAAGTTGCGGCAAATTACCACGGAAACCCCAGCCATGTAGCTTCTTAAGAATGTGATACCGCCACGTCATATCATAGGCCTTCTCTAGATCAAAGAACACTGCAACCAAGTGTTCTTTATTATTGAAAGCAGTGAGAATTGCATCTTCCAGATATACGAGATGATCAACAGTGGATCTGAATTTGCGAAACCCGGCCTGGTGATCTGACAGAAAATGATTGGTTTCCAGAATCCACATAAGACGGTTGTTGATCATTCTTTCGAATATCTTTCCGATGCAAGACGTTAAACTGATCGGCCTATGATTTGACGGAATCGATAGGTCTTTTCCGACCTTAGGGATAGGGATGACAATGGCTTCCTTCCACTTCTCAGGATATGAACCTTCTTGCCAGAGCATATTGTATACGGAAAGCAAGTGCAGTTTAAAATCAAGGGTTAAATTTTTGAGCATATCGTTGGTAATTCTATCTAAGCCTGGAGATGACGACTTCGATTGGCTGAGAGCATATTCCAGTTCCATAAGTACGAATGCAGCATTATAATGAAGAATTTCAGTAGTACTGAAATCTAGCGGTACTTCCCTGTCCGCTTTTGAGTTTTGAAACTCAGGTACGTAATTAGAAGAGCTGCTAGTACTTTGGAACTGGTCGGCCATTATTTCCGCGATAGTGGATGGATCATCCGTATAAGTTCCATCATCCAGTTTCAGGCAGGTTATGCCTGTAGAATTACCATGCCCAGCGATACGTTTAAACCTTGACCAACATTCTTGTGTTGTGGTATTGGACGAAATACCAGAAACATATTCGTCCCAAGATTTTCGCTTGCTTTCCAATATACAACGTCGTGCTAGCGCTCTGGCTTTTTTAAAAAGAATAAGGTTCTCCTGCGTGGGAATCCGTTTGAAGCGGTTGAAAGCCATTTTTTTATCCCGGACCAACTCTTGAATTTCGCGGTTCCACCAGGGAACTGACCTTCTTTGAGCTTTGGACTTGCTCTGAGGGATTGCAGTTTCTGCTGCTAAGAAAATATTTTCTGTTAGTTCTTCTACATTTACATTGATGTTATCAGTCATGGGTGGAATTTTAAGGGATGCCTTGAAACATGACCAATCGGCTTTACTCATTAACCAACTCGGCGCAAACACTTGTTCACACGTGGGAGTGTCTGTAGTGATCACTATAGGAAAGTGATCACTCCCATGTAGATCATCAAGTGCCCGCCAAGAGTAACGAGTTGATAATGTTGATGAGAGTATAGTTAGGTCGATACAAGAAAAGGTCCCTGAACGGGCATTAAAGTATGTGGGCGAACCATCATTTACTAGAACAAGATTTGGATCATCAAGCAGGTTCTCAACAATTCTACCCCTTGGATCAATATGCCCAGATCCCCATATGAAATGGTGGGCATTGAAATCTCCCAGAAGAATAAAGGGAGTGGGAAGTTGCCGAATAATACCTTGAATGTCAGTCAAATCCCAGTTGGCGTCAGGTAAATATATGTTACAGATAGTAACGTTAAATGGGGCTGACATTCGTATAGCAATCGCTTGAATATTAGTGTTGAGATTAACCTGCTTGAAACTCGCATCTTGTCTTACGATGATCGCCACACCTCCATTGACCCGGATATGGGGTGCAGAATCGAACCTAACTATACTATAATTCTTCAATGAGTAAACCTGGCCTGGTGTAAAGTGTGTTTCTTGAAGACACGTACATATCGGATTAAATTCCGATAGTAGCATCTTCAAGTCACAATAATGAAAGACGCATCCCCTAATATTCCACTGAATAATATTGTTCATGACTTAAAATATAATGTAGAAGAACTAAACTGGTTTTCTTGGTTTGCCTAGAGGCCAACCCTTCTTTTTCTTTTGCTGCTGCGAAGATGCAGAGCAAAGAGAAAGATCTTCGTCAGAAGAAGAAACAATACAAGAAGTATTTGCCCTTATCTTTTCCTTAGTAGGAATAAAAGAAGGAGAAGGGCCAGGAGCAATAGACACAATAGAAGAAGAAATACTGTTTAATGTTTTCTTCTTTTGTGAAGGAATTTTTGATGGTGTCGGGAAAGGATTACTGGTGACAAGAGGCGCACTTTGTTCGGCATTAAAAGTTTCTTTCGTAACAAAGATACTTTTCAATGCCTGAACTATGTGGGGAATTATTTCTTTGGCAAAGGAAGTAGTATCCGGTTTTGCTGAGGCTAATGCTTTATTGGCATAAGAGATACCGGCCCGTGTAGAAATAATGACCTTCTTCCTTGCCTCAAGATATGTAATATTCTCCTTTATTTTCATCTCTTGTATGGCAACCTCTTGCTTATAAATAGGGCAATTTTTGGAAAGAGGCAAGTGGTCTCCCGCGCAGTTAATACAGGTAATGGGTTCTATGCAAGGGGTTCCTTCATGTAAGGCCTTTCCACATATGCAAATCTGTGGACTTTTGCATCGTGCAGCTGTGTGTCCGAACTTTTGACAATGGAAACAGCGCATTGGTGCAGGCACATACATGCGTACAGGGAGGGACATATATGCTACTTTCAACTTAAGTGGAAGTTTCGGGGTATTGAAGGTCAAGACATGATTTGGTGTGTCTTTATATTGACCATTGAATCTTGTCTTAATGCGTCGCACTTCAATAACACCCTGCTCCCGTAACTCGTTGCATATTTCCTCCACTGTACAATTTAAGAGGTCTTTACAATAAATGACACCCTTGCATATATTAAGTGTCCTATGTGGGACCACTTCTATGTCTATATTTCCCATTTTGGTCATTTTTAATATTTTTTTTGCTTGCGAAGCCGAAACTGTCTCCACAAGTAGACCATCTCTTATTTTCTTTATAGTTTTTAAATCGCCGATTAATCCGAAAAGTAATTTTTGTATAATAAAGGGACTAACTTTTTCAAAATTATCACCAAGCCTTTGAATGACTAAGAACCGGGGTACTACCACCTTTTCTTGGTTCATCTCAGAAGTGGGGTTATTGGACATACCCGCACAAGATGTGTTTTTTGACGAGGCTTTCTCCCCGGGAGCTTTTAACACGGTTCCAAGCGCACCGGTTTTGGTGGTCGGTGAACCAGAGAGCGGCTTTGGTTGTTTCATTTTCATGAAAAATGATCCTTCGGTCTTTGGTATCCCCACCCTCCTTGGAGTCTCAAACGGGACACTAATACCGCAAACCGGTATAGTGCCAGGGCTTCCCAAAGACTATAGCAATCCCGGAGGGTAGCAAGGCCAGTCCACGGGAGAGATCACGATGGGGCCGCTAAGTCCTCGTGCACGCCCGCTTCCTGGTGATCTCGCTACGTCCCCAAGACGACTCACCCCCCAGCCTCGCAATGGGATGGGAACCGATTGGTCACAGGTGGGTTAGTCTGCAACCTCCCGTTTGAGTGAATTCAGGGCCAAAGTAGTGTGTTGGGGCTTCCTCAACTACCAGGATCCCCTCCTCCACCGACACGGGTCACCGCACACGGTCAACATGCAGGTAGGCATGAAGAAAACTGTGTACGGACGATCACCTACTAATCGTCCGGTTAGATGAATGGAGGACACATAGGTCATGACCCGTTAGTTTCACCTTTGCTGGCAACAAAGGCTACTGAGCCCCCCCCACCACGACAAGGTAATAATAATAATAATAATAATAATAATAATAATAATAATAATAATAATAATAATAATAATAATAATAATAATAATAATAATAATAATAATAATAATAATAATAATAATAATAATAATAATAATAATAATAATAATAATAATAATAATAATAATAATAATAATAATAATAATAATAATAATAATAATAATAATAATAATAATAATAATAATAATAATAATAATAATAATAATAATAATAATAATAATGAAATGTGGAGAAACAAACCGCTTCATGGACAAAAATTACGCGACATGGAAAAAATAGAATATGACAAAATCGAATCGTTCAGGTGGCTAAGAAGAGGAAGAATTAAAGGGGAAACGGAGAGTTTAATAACAGCGGCTCAAGAACAAGCCATAACAACAAGATATATAGGAAAGAAAATCCATAAATCATCCGAAAACAAGTCATGCAGAATTTGTAAAGCTGCAGATGAAACCATCCATCACATAATGTCATCCTGCTCAGAATTGGCCAAAACTGAATATGTCATACGGCATAATAAAATCTGCAATCTTATTCACTACAATCTCTACAATCATTATATAGGACAAACAAATGAACAGCTATGGTACAAATATCTACCAGAGAAAGTAGTGAATAATGCAAACGGAAATGTAACGATATTGTATGATATGGGAGTGCGAACTGACCGAACCATCAATGCTAATAGACCTGATATTATTGTTAGAACTCCTTGTACTACATACTTAATTGACGTCTCCGTACCAGCCGATGAGAAAATAATAACAAAGGATGCCGAAAAACAGCTAAAATACAAAGACTTGTGTATTGAAATTAAACGTATGTGGAAAACAAAATGCGAAATAATTCCAGTAATAATTGGAGCGACAGGTTATGTAAATAAGGAATTTATTAAAAATGTCAAACGCATCCCTGGAAATCACGACCCATATGAAATTCAAAAACAAGCAATATATGGAACAGCCCACATTATAAGAAAAGTACTTTCCTAAAATCCCATATATCCTCAGCTGTATGGTTTATAGCTGGAATATGGTTGAAACCGACTAGGACACCTAAAGACCACATCCTAGTCAGCAGAAGAGATCTCCATCCTGCCAACCCGAAGTTTAGGCCATCATTACGAGCAATCTTAGAGCCCTGAAAATGAAAAGTACAATTTTGCTAATGTATTGTATTTAATTATTTACCTTGTAGCTCTTAGATGTACTAGACTTAGGTGAATAAACTAAATAATAATAATAATAATAATAATAATAATAATAATAATAATAATAATAATAATAATAATAATAATAATAATAATAATAATAATAATAATAATAATAATAATAATAATAATAATAATAATAATAATAATAATAATAATAATAATAATAATAATAATAATAATAATAATAATAATAATAATAATAATAATAATAATAATAATAATAATAATAATAATAATAATAATAATAATAATAATAATAATAATAATAATAATAATAATAATAATAATAATAATAATAATAATAATAATAATAATAATAATAATAATAATAATAATAATATACTTACCTCTTGACAGGTCGTTGTACAAAACTTTTGTAACTTTTAAGAATGAATAAAGGATAATAATAATAATAATAATAATAATAATATACTTACCTCTTGACAGGTCGTTGTACAAAACTTTTGTAACTTTTAAGAATGAATAAAGGATAATAATAATAATAATAATAATAATTATATACTTACCTCTTGACAGGTCGTTGTACAAAACTTTTGTAACTTTTAAGAATGAATAAAGGATAATAATAATAATAATAATAATATACTTACCTCTTGACAGGTCGTTGTACAAAACTTTTGTAACTTTTAAGAATGAATAAAGGATAATAATAATAATAATAATAATAATAATAATAATAATAATAATAATATACTCACCTTTTGACAGGTCGTTGTACAAAACTTTTGTAACTTTTAAGAATGAATAAAGGATAATACTAATAATAATAATAATAATAATAAATAGTAATAAAACTTATATTGGGGAAACATCTCAAGCCTTAAAAAAGAGATTGTCTCAACATCAATATCATTGCTTTAAACTTAACCCACATCATAGCGCTCTATGTAAACACCATGTCAGTACAGGACATATTTTCAATTTCGACAAATTCAAAATTTAAGGAAAAGAACCTCATAAACATAAACGTTTATTTTTTGAGACCCTACATAATATTAATTTAAATAAAACTAACTCCATAAATTACCAAACTGACTAAATTACCGCCTTCATTCAAATAAATTCACCAACGGTTATCAGCTGATACATATTCTTCTTATTATTATTTTTTCTATGACTTTTGAATCATCCTTTAATCTTGACAAGCACTTCCATGTCGACAGCTAGAAAGCAATGCCGTAGTATGGCTGAAAGGTTTTTTTTTTATTTATAATCTTCGTCGTAATAATTTTTAAAAATGACCTATGTATTTAAGTAAAAAATTTAGAGAGAATTTTAATACATATAATGAATTGTTATTTATGGTAAGTTACCATAAATATTTGTACATATTATAATTGTCATTCATAACCATTATAGCTCAAGATGGCCACATTTAGGGCCGAAACGTCTACGTTTTTGTATTTGTAATAATATGAAACTTAATACCGAATAAAAAAATCTGTTGTGGCCAGCACAATACCTCTCGCCACTTCCTTTTTTTGGTTAAGTATAGGGCGCGAACAGTCATGTTACATTGTTGGTCTTGACAAGCAGATGTGGAGGCCCGTTTCAGAATGATAATTAGTAATTATGTACATAAATGTCAGAATTTTTCATTAAAAATTTCAAGATTTTCTAAATTCATGTAGTTAATTTGTCACCAGGAGTGTGGAATTGACTTGTCGAGGAAAATAAATCACATGGAATTAGAAAATCACTAAATTTAGAATGAGAAATTATGATATATGACATCTATATACATAATTACTAGCTATAATTCTGACACATGACTGCTCGCACCTTAATGTATTTAACATTTCTTGTATACTTACACTCTACACCAAAAATTCTACTTATGTCTATTCCATATATTTAGATTTTTTTAAATTTAAATTCATTCTATGAAAAAAAATTGTCCTACTCTTTTAATTTTTCGAGATGTTTCCAATTCATTGTCGGAAGTAACAGCATATATAAAGGGTATGTGTAATATACCTATAATATTAAATATAAAACTATTAATGCAATAAGAAATAATATAATGTATGTACTTCCTAGAAAAAATCTTCAGTAATGTCTCCGGATTTCTGACACTGACATTTTTTGACAATTTAAATTTTCAACTATTTCCCATGGCATTCTTTCGGCTGATTTATTACAACAGATTATTTTATATATTATATTTCTTTTATCCCTAAATCTATAGAATATATAATAAAATATTTAAATGTATCAGATAGAGAATTTAATTTTCTTTAATATTACCACGAAAATTTTTAAAAAAATAATATTTAGAAGATTTTTTTTTAAGAATCTTCTACTTCCGGTTGTCCAATTGTTACCAAAACCTTTTCAGATCTTCCCATGAATGTCCGATTGGGAAATACGTAGTTAAACAAATTTAAAGTCTTATAGTTTTTGAGTAATCGTCCTTCCAACATTCCACATACACACACACACACACACACACACACATACATACACACACACATCCGAACACACACACACACACACACACATACACACACACATCCGAACACACACACACACAGATATCATCGTAAAAATGTTAAAATCGGATTGTAGGGACCTTAAAACGTGCTTATTCAATAAAATCTGGATATGCGATTTTTAGCATGAATCCAATACCTCTCTTAGCGAGAGGTAAAAATATAAATAATAATACACACAATGACTAAACACAATTCGAAGTGAATTCAATTTTTATACAGAATAGTAATTTGACTTGATTGAATTTCAAAATCTGATACACAAATACAGGAAGGAACTCGAATTACAAGAAATTGTATTTATGCACCAACTTTTCGAGACAATTTTAATATGCACCATAGGAATTTTCAATAGTTTTTTACCTCTCGCTAAGAGAGGTATTGGATTCCTGCTAAAAATCGCATATCCAGATTTTAATGATTAAACACGTTTTAAGGTCCCTACAATCCGATTTTAATATTTTTACGATGGTGTGTGTGTGTATGTGTTGGAAGAACGATTTATTAAAAACTATAATAGATAATATCTGTTTAACTACGTATTTCTCAATCGGATATTACTGGGAAGAGCTGAAAAGATTTTGGTAATAATTGGACAACTGGACGTAGCAGATTCTTATAAAATATTTTCTAATTATTATTTTTTGAAAATTTTTGTTCTTGCTAGTATTAAAGGAGAGTAAATTCTCTATCTGATACATATAAATATTTTATTATATCTTTTACAGATTTAAAGATAAAGAAATATAAGGCATATAATAATTTGTTGTAATAAAACTCACAGCCCATATATGTCATGGAAACAAATTGAAAAATTAAAATGTTTGTAACTGACAGATAAATGTCAGTGTCAAAAATCCAGAGAAATTACTGAAGATTTTTCTGGGAAGTACATACATTATATTATTCCTTATTGAATTAATAGTTAAATATTTAAAATTATGGGTATATTATACATATCCTACAAAAATACTGTCAATTCCGACAATGAAATAGAAACATTTCGAAAAATTAGAAGAGTAGGACAAAATTTCTTCATAGAATGAATTAAAAATTAATAATTTAAAGAATAGATATAAGTAGAATTTTTGGTGTAGAGTGTAGGTATACAAGAAATGTTAACACAATAGGGCGCGAGCAGTCATGTGACTTTATTGGCCTTAACAAGCAGATATGGGGGCCTGTGTAGTAGCCAGTAATTATGGACACAAACGTCAAATATCATAATTTTTCATTCTAAATTTAGTAACTTTCCAATTCTATGTGATTTATTTTCTTCGACAAGTAAATTTCACACTCCTGGTGACAAATTAACTACGTAAATTTGGAAAATCTTGAAATTTTTAACGAAAAATTTTGTCATTTGACATTATGTACATTATTACTAAATGTCATTTTTGTTCTTGCAAATATTAAAAAAGATTAAAATCTCTATCTGACACATTTAAATAATTATTATATGTTTTATTTATTTAGAGATGAAAGAATATAATAAAATAATCTGTTGTAATAAATCTCGTAACCAAAACAATGCCATGGAAATCAATTGAAAAATTAAAATGTTTATAACTGACAGATAAATGTCAGTGTCAGAAATCCGGAGACATTATTCAAGACTTTTTTAAATTAGGTATAGGTATATTACATATTCCCTTCAAAAATGCTGTCTATCATGACAATGAATTGAAAACTTCTCGAAAAATTAGAAGAGTAGGAAAAAAATTCTTCATGGAATGAATTTAAAAGTAAAAAATCTAAATATAAAGAATATGCATAAGTAGAATTTTTAGTGACTGCTCGCGCCCCATCCTATGTAACCAAAAACGAAAGTGGCAAGAGGTATTGTGCTGGTCACAACAGATTTTTTGTTTTTGAGCTGCAGACTAAAACTTGGTTTTTTTACGTAAAATATTGCGGCGCAAGCAGATTTTTGCAAAACTTAATGATTCTCGAGATATAACACAAACATAATATTTTTAAATAAGAATGTATGGAGTTGTGTGAAGTTGTAAATTAAGATAATAAACACGAGTCTTTTCTTCACAAATTATTTATTTTCGCAAAATATACATTTCGACTGCCAAGCAGTCATCCTCAGTTGTACTGACAAATACATCGTTGTCTGGGGTTTAAATATACAAACAAATTATAGGTGGGGATTCTAGTAGCCAATTGCAAAAGAAGTTGGGTTAGAATAAACAAATTATAGGTAATAGGGGCGGGTGGGGGTTGGTGTTGACAAACTTGAGAAGGGCATTTTCTAACGGTGACATATCTGTGTTTAACAAGATTTTGAAATTTTTCTGCATTTCTATGGCTTCTAATGTTGTTAATTTTCGACTGTTATTACATTTTTTGATACATTTAACATCGGAGCTCTGGAATTTATGTCCTGTATTATGGTAATGTAGGTCTATTGTGGAACTGTAAATGTTTTTGTTTCTTAAATTGTTCATATGTTCTTTGAATCTGGTTTGGATTTTTCTTTTTGTTTGACCAATATATATCTGTTTGCAACTTTGGCATGTAATGGAATAAATCCCTGAATAGTCCAGTTGTCCAGTTCATTTTTTGGTTCGGAATGTGTTTGTAATAAACTTTTTATGGTATATTTGTTATGAAAGGCTAACTTAATATTGAATCTTGAATAAATTGGAAAATTTATGATGACTGTACTGTGAAAAAATAAACTTGCGGTATGTGGTATCTTTCGTTTCTGTTGACAACGTGGTGTTATTTTTTAAAAACATTTTATATTTATGTCTATTGTAGAGTTTCGCTATTAAGGATTTTTCATGGCCGTGGATTTTGGCTGTATTGTATATATATTGAAGTTCAGTATTAAACTTTTCTTTGCTAAGTGGTATGTTGAATAATCTGTGTAGCATGGAATTGAAAGCTGCAATTTTGTACAAAACATAAATAGTTTATTACAAACACATTCCGAACCAAAAAATGAACTGGACAACTGGACTATTCAGGGATTTATTCCATTACATGCCAAAGTTGTAAACAGATATATATTGGTCAAACAAAAAGAAAAATCCAAACCAGATTCAAAGAACATATGAACAATTTAAGAAACAAAAACATTTACAGTTCCGCAATAGCCCTACATTACCATAATACAGGACATAAATTCCAGAGCTCCGATGTTAAATGTATAAAAAAATGTAATAACAGTCGAAAATTAACAACATTAGAAGCCATAGAAATGCAGAAAAATTCCAAAATCTTGTTAAACACAGATATGTCACCGTTAGAAAATCCCCTTCTCAAGTTTGTCAACACCAACCCCCACCCGCCCCTATTATAATTTGTTTATTCTAACCCAACTTGTTTTGCAATTGGCTACTAAAATCCCCACCTATAATTTGTTTGTATATTTAAACCCCAGACAACGATGTATTTGTCAGTACAACTGAGGATGACTGCTTGGCAGTCGAAATGTACATTTTGCGAAAATAAATAATTCGTGAAGAAAAGACTCGTGTTTATTATCATATAATTTTTAAATGGGAAAATAATATGTTGAAATAATTTCATCTTTTTCCTTATTTTATAAGCTTTTAAACAGTCTATGAAAAATCTACATTCTTTTGTTTCAAACATGAATAAAAGATGAATTATTAATTTATTGGGGCGAAAAAAATAAAAACTATTAAGAAACAAATGAAAAAAATCAATTACATATCATCATTTGTTAATTTCTAATGTTATTTTCTTGATTTATACTCATTTTTCTAATTTATAATTTTATTCATGTTTAAAACAAAAGAATGTTGACTTGTTACATATCGATGAGAGCTTATGAAATAAGATAAAAAATGAGGCCATTTTCAGTATATGTTTCCATTTAAAAAATATTATGTTTGTGTTATATGTCGAGAATTATTAAGTTTTCAAAAATCGCAGTATATTTTACGTAAAAACAATGTAGATATTATCTATACATTTTTTCTTTTTCTCATAATAAGCGAAATATGAGGTGTTTACAAAAATAAGTGAAAATCAGGTTTTAGCATGTAGCTAAAAAACAAAACACCATCGAAAATTCCTGTGTGAAGTTGGCCCATAAAGACTTACATCAATTTTCTGTAGCGGGCATAATAAGAAAGATTTTCATATAAGGAACTCGAATTTGTTCCAACCTGTACAAGTGACAACTACAGTGACAGCCAATTACTGGTATTATAGCTCACTGTAATAATTCATATCACCCAAGGACTATTAACACTATGTCTTAGGTGGAAATCTATGAACGCAGTTCCTCGGTTACTTACCATTAGACTTTCTACTGCCTGAGATATACTAGGAGTTTATTTTATCAGTAAACATAAGGTATATCATTACCATAGTTACAATATAAAATGATTGACAGTAATGTATTAAAACGTTTATTTTATAAGTAAACATAGGTATAATTAACATAGACTAGAATAAATATCAAATTATGAATTAAAGTGATGAGAAATTATTTATTTATGTTTATACACTGAAGAACTACATTAAACTAGTTAGGAATTGGAACCATTAACTTCTAAACAATATTCTAAACGATTATAAAAAGAATTATAGCATTCGCTGGGGAGTAATATTTTGTGAAGCTGTATTAATTCTGTTTTTTAATTGTTCATTGTTCATTCTGTCACCATTGTACACATTTTTTAAGTGTCCCCAAAGGAAAAAGGCATTTGGTGCAAGCTATAATTATTATGTCGAATTGTTGCTGGTCAAGGTCTGGGTGGATTATTAAATGTAGCAGCAAATATATCTGAAACTTGATTATTTGAATTATACCATGTTATAATCTGCACTTTTTCTTCAATTGCATAAAAAAACCATTTTGAAATGTGACAGTTTGACGAGTCTGACAACTATTCTCTATGTTATGTTAACTCATAAAATAAACGCTTCAATATATTGCTGTCATTTTGTAACTATGGTAGCGAAATTACTCTATGTTTACTGATAAAAAAAATCTGTTGTGGCCAGCACAATACCTCTCGCCATTTTCATTTTATGTTGCATAGGGCGAGAGCAGTTATGTGACTTTGTTGGCTTTGGCAAGCAGAACTGGGGGCCCATGTCAGAATGAGAGCTAGTAATATACATAGGTGTCAAGTATCATAAGTTTTCATTCGAAACATTATGATTTTCCAAATCCATGTGGATTATTTTCCTCGACAAGTATATTCCATACTAATGGATGACAAATAAACATCAGAATATTTTGAAATTTTGAATAAAAAATTATGACGTATGACAATTGTGACATCTATGTAACTAACTACTAGCCGTCATTCTGACACGGATCCTCATATCTGCTTGCCAAGGCCAACAAGTACACATGACTGCTCGCGCCCTATAAGTAACGAATTTAACATCTCTTGTACACACAAATAATTGAAATTGTTTCTCTTCTTTCGTTCTATGAGAAATTTTGTCCTACTATTCTAATATGTTCAAAATTCTTCAAATTCATTGATGGTATTAGCGGTACTTCTTAAGGATATATGTAATATTAACATCCCTGTAATTTAAATATATATTTAATTAATAATACAATAATATATATTAAATGTACTCATACCTCCCAGAAAAATCTGACACTGACATTTTGCATTTATTTGTCAATTACAAAAATTTAAATATCGCAAATGTTTTTCGGGCAATGAGATTTATTACAACAGATTATTTTATATTATGATATACTATATCTCCAAACCTATACGAGATATAATAAAAAAATTAAATGTGTCAGATTGAGAATTTAATTAACTTTAATATTTATAGTAACAAATTTTCAAAAAAAAATATTTAGAATTTTTTTTTGTAGAAACTACCACTTCCGGTTGTCCAAATTGTTACCAGAACCTATTCCACTCTTCCCATTACTGTTAGATTGAGGAATCCGTAGTCAAACAGGTCTTTAGTCTTATAGAATTTGAGAAATCGTGTTAAAATTGGATTCTATGGACCTTAAATCGTGCTTATTTAATAAAATCTGGATATACGATTTTTAGCATGAGTCCAATACCTCTCTTAGCGAGAGGTAAAAACTCTCTGTAAACTTATTATATACAAAACCGAGAAAAAATGAACAAAAATAATAAAATATCGGAGTCTTTTACAATGGTTTTAATAAATTACATAACATGTATGGTGGACATTACCTCGCTAGAATACATATTCATAATAACAAATGTGTTAATTATTAAATAAAATGAAGGACCGTTTTTTTCAAAACTCGCTTTGTCCAATATTTGATAAAATGAGCTGCACATCGTTTCTTAGTATTTGCCGCGACCGATCGGATGGTGCAATCTGTTTTATCAAATCTCTCTTCGTACCATAAGAAAAAGATGAAAGTAAATCCAACTGGATGTCGGACCGGAGTAAATGTTAAAATTTAAAAAAAAATTAACATTCCGGTCCGACATCCGGTTGGATTTACTTTCTTCTTTTTCTTTTCCAGTGTTTTACAAATTTTGTTCATGGTTCGAACTTGTTCGTTTTCATTTATTCAACACGTGTTTTTTAAACATTGACTTCTTCTGAACCGAATAGTTCTGTTTTAATAATTTTCATACCTCCCAGAAAAATCTGATACTAACATTTTGCATTTATTTGTCAATTACAAAAATTTAAATATCACAACTGTTTTTTGGGCACAGACGCGCGCACACACACACACACACACACACACACACACACACACACACACACACACACACACACAGATTTCATCGTATAAATGTTATAATAGGATTCTAGGGACCTTTAAAACGTGCTTATTCATTGAAATCTGGGATATTAGATTTTTAGCATGAATCCGATTACTTTCTTAGCGAGATGTAAAAAACAATACAATAAATTATATAATAATAATAATAATAATTATCTAATTTCTCATTTTATCTGTCATTTTTTTTTCATTTACTTCAACGCATGCAAAAAAAACATAAAAAAGTTTTCTGAAAAATTACATGTTTTGAAAATGCGAGTTTTGAAAAATACGGTCCTTATTGTTGACAAGATCGATTTATTATTATTTAGTTTTTACATTTTAACATTGCAAATCTGGCGAAGCATCAATACTGTGGTAAATATTGAAAATAGCTAATATCTCTGGAGTCCCCTGTTGATTACGCACTTTTCACGAACTTACTTTTTAACAAGAAAAGTTAACGAGCGAATGAAATAAAAATAAAGTCAGTAGATAAAAATTAATTATTTTTTTTGGGAAGTTATTAAAGATTTTTTTTACTTTTTGCCGACTTTGTTGCCTTTTTACCTCTCGCTAAGAGAGGTATTGGAATCATGCTAAAAATCGCATATCCATATTTTATTGAATAAGCACGATTTAAGGTCCCTACAATCCGATAATAACATTTTTACGATGATGTCTGTGTGTGTGTGTGTGTGTGTTTGTGTGTGTCTGTGTATGTGTGTTAGGTTGTTGGAGGTACAATTACTCAAATACTATAATATTAAAGACCCGTGTAACTACGGATTCCTCAATCTAACAGTAATGGGAAGGGTTGATATGAATTATGATAACAATTGGATAACCGGAAGTAGTAGTATTTTAACAAAAATCTTCTAAATGTTATTTTTTGAATATTTATGTTATTACAAATATTATGAAACAAAATTCTCTATTCGACACATTTAATTTTTTTATTATACCTTCTATAGATTTAAAGATATAAATATATAATCTATAAAATCTGTTGTACATCTCACAGCCTGTTCACAGCCCAAACATCTCCATGGTAATTACTTGAGAAATTAAAATGCCTGTAATTGACAGATAAATGTTACTAATCCCGTTAATAAATTGGAAAAACCTCGAACATTGAGAATAAATGGAGAAAACTTGCTCAAAGAATGAATTTAAAATTATAGAAAATACGTAAATATAAAAGAAATGTTAAATAAAATACTTATATGTGTATATACCACAATGTAAAAGGCGCGAGAGGTATTGTGATGGCCACAACAGATTTTTAAGATTTACTTTTGCCATTTCCACAAATACATATGTTGCCTAGACTAGCTTAAAAATTGTTTTTTTATCTACCTATTTTAGTTATTTGTTGTATCTAAAATCTGATCCCTAACAATAACAAATTAGAACATGGTCAGTCACATTAAAATTAGACTTCAACAGTTAGTACTTACAAAATATACGAGATTTTAAAGCCCATAATCTTACCTTAATATTACAAACAGTGGGATTTTAAGAGTCGAACGGAATTCAGCCGCCAGTCGGCAGGAAAAATTGGACACTCTTTTTAATAAAGTGAAGCTTTTTGCTTTATTTTAAAACCATCCTCAGGACTCAAGAATATTTAAAAAAAAAATTGTTGCAAAAATTTTGACAATATTTTGTTTGATACTTGCATAACATAATGTCAGAATTTCGACGATAACTTAAAATTAGACATTGTCAATAAGATAAAATTACAATCTGATGTGGCCAGCACATTACCTTCCATCAACCCTTTATATTATGTACAAATTCTATACATAATTTTTTTGCAAAAGATTTTATATTTCCAGTGTCATTATTTCATAAACAAACCATGCAAATTGCGCTTGACATTGACATCTTCTTCTTTAGCTTTTCCCATTCGTTAGGGGTCACTATGTTTTATTTTCTTCTTCCACTCATTTCTGATTTGCATGTCGTCCTCATTTAGTTCCTTTTCTCTCAAGTCTTCCGCAATACAGTCCTTCCATCTTATCTTTGGTCTTCCTCTGTTTCGTCAACCTTCTATTACTAAGCTATTCATTCTTCCATTATATTCTTCATCTCTCCTCACGACATGTTCAAACCAATGTAATCGTCTCTCCTGTATCTTTCTAGAAACTCCTATCACTCGAGCCATTTCTTTATTCTTTCAATCCTTTTCCTATCTTTCATCATCTATCTCAACATCCTCATCTCTGCCACATTTATGTTCTTTTCATTGACACTGATATCTGTCAGTTAGAATTTTCTTAATATAGTAGCTGTTGTCATAGTTATAGCATAGCTGGCTGATTTATAAAATTTAATTTCTTTATAATTCTTTAACTCTATATCCATTGATTATGAAAAATAAAATGCAATAAATTCGTATAGATACGAATATTTTTTAATATTTATAATAATAACATTAAATGTCAAAAAATAATTTTTAACAGCGTTTTTTTAAGAAACACTATTAAAATCGTCAAATGAGGGTACTTCCGGTGAACCAATTATAACCAAAATCTAAACAGTCTGCATATGGATGTAAGGAAGAGGAATACGTAAAAATTGTAATTCTTGGAATTCTAGTATTGGGGATATCGCGGCCAAAATTATAATCACACACACATACGCACACACACATATAGACATCATCGTAAAAACAGTAAAATCGTATTGTAGGGACCCTAATGTACCATTTTTAAAAAGTTTCGTTTCGTTAAATTTTGTTCTTTATCTTAAATTTGGATGTTAAAGCTGTTGTCTTTAGTTTGTGTCTTGTGTGAAGTTATCCTGTCTTTTACTTGTCGGAATGTTTGGCCACTATATTGTAGTTCACAGTCCATACAGGGAATACTGTATACCACATGTGAGTGTTTTAATTTTGTACAGGATCTTTAATTTTGGAAAATAGTTTCTTAACTATGCAATTTCTTTGGCTAATCTTAACGGAATATATGGAAGTGATGCATATTTTATTCAATTGTTTTCATTGTTGTTCTCTTTTATTGTGTCACGTCGAACTTGGCTGTTGAAAGGGACACTATTGAATAGTTTTTTTTTTGGGTAACCAATTTCTTCCAAAATATTTCTAAGTTTTATTAAATTATTGTTATGAAATGATTCGTGGGATAATTTTAACACTCGAAATTTTAAAGCGAGGAAGATATTAATTTTATGGTGTTTAGATTGTTCCGATTTGTAGTGGATGTAACGCCCTGACGCTATGGGTTTTTGTAGCAATCTATTTTTAAAGTACCATTGGATTCTCGTATGACTAGCATGTCTAGGAAAGGCAATTTTCTATTCTCCTCGTGTTCCACTGTAATTGGAAATTGTTGGCTGAAACTGTTAAATATCTGTAAAATTTCGTCTTCCACGAATTTTTTGAGAAAATCAATTCGAAAGTTTAATTTCGTCGTACATTGTTCAATTGAATAATCCCTAGTGTATTGTGCAATTATGGGGTTAATGGTTGCACCCATTGGGCTACCCAGAAGTTGTATAAAGAAGTTATTATTTTAAGCACAGTAGCACATGTCGAAAACAAATTAATAAATTGTAAGGATATATTCATGAATCGTCAGCGCAACTAGACGTGCTGTGTGTGTTATGGCGACTTAAGTCAGTAGTATATTACGAAACTATAAAGATATAATTTCGTTTCATGAACGTAATAGTATAATGTAAATACCTCGTATCTTTATTGTTTCGATAATATATCGTCATTGTATTGTTATTGTATTGCTAATTTTAATATGGCTTTAATGTGCATTGAATATAGAACTTTTAATAATTTTTTACAACATTGTATTGTACCTACTATAAGTTAAGGTTATCGTATAACCATGTTATCAATAAGAATGATTTAATCTGAATCGAATTTGTAGTAATATTTGTAAATTTATAATAATGTAAAGTACAACATGTAGATTTCGCGACATTCAACATCTTAAAAAAATCAATTATAATTACACAGAAACCGTTATTCTTCTAGTAAAATTTTGTTACGAAAAATTGTTGGGGAAAATTACTTGATCAAAATATCGCACCAAACGAAAGGGATTTTATCATCCAATTTGTCAAGACTTTTGTCCTACAAACTAAAATATTGTGGATTTTACCTATTACCTACAAAATAAATGGACAGAAATAACAATCTAATTCTGTAAAAGTTACCAAGAGTGTTACTAGGCAGTGATGTTGCTATATTATAACTTTAATAGTAATACTCACAAAGTATTTATTATACGTAATGTAACGTTTATTTCTTTGGGTGAAGAGTAAAAATCGGAGAAAGATTATTAATTAAAATAAAAGTTTATTAAACGCAAGTTACAGTAATGTGTCCCATTTAAAACTACCACCATTGTAAGAGCGCATCTGGCGCTCACGGGTGGAAACAAAAAAAATATTAAAATTAAACTATTCAATTTCAAATAAAAATCTATTAATATTTTATATAGAAACTGCATTTTGAATCACTATGCCAAATTCCAATTCTTTATTATTAAGAGAACAGGGGATAAGGCTATAAGTGCAATACAGTTCAAGCAGTCATTGGGAGAAGTTAAATGAATTCAGTGAAGTGTTGCACCGCTCGTCCTTGAACTCTGGTTATTTTAAACATTTATTTTCATATTATTATTCTTTTATTCGTATTATTAGTTACTGTTATTATTATTTGATGTAAATCGTATTTGTGTTTGTTTAAAATAAATGTGTGTTACAGTGTTTAATTAAAATAAAATAACCATGTCTTCTTCACACGCCCAAACTGAATCCCGACCCGAGTCTCCGACATACATTTCGCACTCTGCATTTTCTTCCGTATAATACGAGTAATAAAATTCATTATGCAGATACATGTCTCAATAAACAACACAAGTAGTCGTGGCAGTAAAAGGCGACGAGCGCCAAGTACCTAGGCTTCGTATAAAACCAATTTCACTTATTTTTTATTCCCTGTCACATTTTCTCGCTTACGTTGCCTGACGTGAAGATATACGATGCATAAAAGAATTTTTCAGGAATGGAGTTGAAGCTAAACAATAGGAGTAAGTGGTTGAGAGTTTTTTTTTTTATAAAAGGATTTTTCTTTTTTCATACTATCCATGATACCTATTACATATTGCCGGATAAAACTGTTCTACTGTATAAAACTAGCTTTTGTACTTTCGTGTTCATGAGGACATTGTATGACAGTTTTGTTGGAACAAATCGTTGCACGTGATGTTATAATGTTACACAAATAAAAAATTGTGAATGTTTGTCAGTTAATAAGTTCAACTGTTATCAAAAATGTATCATCAGCGGAATATATTATAAAAATATTTTCTTTATTGGCCGATTTAGCTATATTTAATATGTAGCGTAATTGAATTTTAAGAATTGCATATTATGTTGGTCCCATGATTAGCATTAAGTAGATCAAGTCTACTTTTTTATAGTATACGTATATACGCTTAATGGCTTACTGATCAACTTGTTGCACTTACTGTACAAATATACCCTTTCCCCTATATTTTATCATTTTCGCACTCTTGTTTTATATATATATATATATATATATATATATATATATATATATATATATATATATATATATATATATATATATATATATATATATATATATATATATATATATATACAGGCGGTTTGACGTAAATCCGGCACCACGAATATTTCGTTTATTTTGAGAGATACAAAAAAATGTTAATAAGCAAAGTTAAGCTAGAGAAAGAGGCTCATAAGATGATCAGAGCAGAAATTTTGTATCACTTCCGGTTTTAGCAGAAATGGGTACAACTTTAAATCTAGCATAGGGAATCGGTATTTTTATACATATTTTTTTTCAGAATATACATAAAATTAGCTTCACAATGATATCAAGTTATCATAGTTTTACTTTAACCATTTCAAAATGGCAACCATTTATTCTTAAAATATGTATTAATAAAATTCCATACAAAATAAAACATAGGAAGCTATGAAAACAATTATATTATCTTATAACAAAAGAAAATAATTTACCTACATTTGTGATAGTGACAATTTCTTGCAATAATTAAATAATTATGGCTCAAGTGAATTACACAAATGAAGAAATGGTTGATATGATTTTAATATTCGGAGAATGTCAAAGAAATTCTGTTAGAGCACTTCAACTTTATGGAGAGAGGTATCCTCACCGACGACAACCGAGAAGACAATATTTTAATGCAGTTGTTAATAAATTGAAAACACATGGATCATTTAAACTGAAAAATCGACGTGCAAGAAGAGGAAATGAAGTAGATAATTATCGAGATGAAGAAGAAGAAAGAATATTAGCTTACATTAATTACAATCCTGAAGTGTCGGTGAGGGATTTAAGTAGAGAATGCGCGGTATCATGTTGGAGAGCATTCAAATTTTTAAAAAACATAGTTTTAATTCTTATAAGATGCACATTAGTCAATCTCTTAGGGAGTATGACTATGATCGTAGAATAAATTTTTGCAATTGGTTTTTACAAATGTGGCAGAATGATAACAGATTTCATCATAAAAATTTATTTTCTGATGAATCATATTTTTTGAACAATGGGCTTTTTAACAGAAATAATGTAAGACGTTGGGCAACCGAAAATCCCAGAATACTGAGAACATCCAGGCATCAAGAAAGATTTGGTTTTAATGTTTGGCTGGGAATAATTGGGACCAGAATTGTTGGCCCTATTATATTTCAAGGTACTCTGACAGCAGAAAGGTATTTACTATTTCTACAAAATGAAGTGGAAGATCTGCTGGACGTCATACCTATTGTCAATACCATTGGCATGTGGTTCCACCAAGATGGAGCGCCAGCTCATAATGCAAGAAATGTAGTGGCCTATTTTAATGAAATATATGAAGATAATTGGATTGGAACAAATTCTCCAAATTCTTGGCCGGCACGATCTCCTGACCTTACGCCACTGGACTACTTTCTTTGGGGTTATTTGAAAGATAAAGTATACCGAACACCTCCAACTACTTTGGAAAATTTAGAAATAAAAGTTAGAGCGACTGTTAGAGAAATTAATGAGAATATCCTAGAAAATGTAATGAAAGAGTTTTTATTACGTATAAGAAAATGTATAGAAAATAAAGGCGGCCATATTGAGCATTTGTAGTTTTTCACATTTACTGTTTCTGTTTCGGTATCGTTGTGAATATACTAAAAAATAAAAAAATAATACCTCACGCCTTTTTTTTAAATTTCTTCTGTTCTTTTGTTATAAGATAATAAAATTGTTTTCATAGCTTGCTATGTTTTATTTTGTATGGAATTTTATTAATACATATTTTGACAATAGATGGTTGCCATTTTGAAATGGTGAAAGTAAAACTATGATAATTTGGTATCATTATGAAGCAAATTTTATGTAAATTCTGAAAAAAAAATATAAAAATACCGATTCCCTATGCTAGTTTTAAAGTTGTACCCATTTCTGCTAAAACCGGAAGTGATACAAAAATTCTGCTATTATCATCCCCTTGTCTAGTTTAACTTTGCTTATTAACATTTTTTTGTATCTCTCAAAATAAACGAAATATTCGTGGTGCCGGATTTACGCCAAACAGCCTGTATATATACAATATATATATATATATATATATATATATATATATATATATATATATATATATATATTTATACTCTGTATCTCCGAGTTGATTCCCATTTAACCATATAACCATTTATACTTCGAATTTTGATGAATAACAAAATTGACACAATATAGATTATATTTGTTATAATACTGTCAGTTTTGACATTACATCATAATTATTCAATTGATTTATTATTGCAAAATAAATATCTTACTTCGAATTTTGATGAATAATAATATTCACACGGTATAAGTTATAATGTATGCTGTCAGTTTTCAGTTTTGATTTATATGAATATTACGGAAATCAGACGGTTTCGTCCGATTTCACCCGACAACATGACCACATCAATTCCCTCCCGCCCCTGGCGATTTGAATCATATGGTTAAAAATGATGACGTGGGGATCAAGTCGTGGAAAGGGAGTATATATATATATATATATATATATATATATATATATATATATATATATATATATATATATATATATATATATATATATATATATATATATATATGATAAGTAGTCTACGCCCCCTCCCATTAACTTTTTATTATAAGTAATATTCATATATTCATATTCATTTTATTAAACCATTTTACAAAATACAAAGTTTGTTTATAGCAAGTCAGACAAAAGATTAAAAAAGTAGTGCCTAATAATTATGTTTACATTTTACAAATTTTTTAAAGATGCATTTATGAAAGGTAAATTTTCTTACAATTTTGTGTAAATATAGGAAGTATCACGGAAAGTGAACTCTAAATATAAACATTTGTGAAGTTATAATTTAGGTATTCATTTACCGAATAAAAATATTTTTCTATTAGAAACTTCTTTATCCTGGTTTTAAATAATTTGATGTTCAATGTCTTTAGATGTTCAGGAAGTATATTATAAAAGTCTAAATTGAGTGAGTTGTTCACAGATTTTTGTAATTTTAATTGTTTTTTTCGTAGTAAACTCGCAGAACGTGTATTATAGGAATGAAAATTACTATTTTTAGGCAGTATATCCTTAGTTCTATGAATTTCTAGCAGTGTACAATATATATATATATATATATATATATATATATATATATATATATATATATATATATATATATATATATATATATATATGCCAGGAAGAGTCACAATATTTAATTTGATAAAATAGTCTACAATGTTCTCTACTGTTTACCAGTTATAATTCTAATTGCCATTTTTTGTAGAAAAAATGGCTCATGTATTTTTTTTATTATTTTAAATATACTATTTGATGGTAGACGTAGATATTTTTTATAAGGTCAGATTTACAAGATACGACTATCAACTTTAATTTTTTAAATAAAATACCAACCTATAATTATTGTACTAAAATGTAAACCGCCATTTTTTCTCTGTTCAACGCTGTATTAGTTTTTATTAACGTATTCAAGAAAATAAGATAATTGAGAAATATGGGAAATAATTTTTATTCAAATATTATAGATGGCTACATGAAAATAAATTAAATGTAACAATGTTAATATCAAAAAAGTATACATTTGTTTGTTACGAATGCATCGTTGAAAAGACAAAAAAATAGTAGTTTATATTATAGTAAAATAATTATAGGTTGCTTTTTAAAAAATAAAAGTTGATAGTTGTATCTTGTAGACCTGACTGTAAAAAATAAATATCTTTATCCGCCATGAAATATTATATTTAAAATAATAAAACTTTTATATGAGCCATTTATTTCTATTCCTTATAATAAAAAAGTTAAGGGAGGGGGGTTGTCTTCCCATACTGAAATGATAAAAACTGAAGAAAATAATATTAAAAATTAACAAAATGTGTTTTGTGATAGTTTTTTTATTTGTTTCTTATTTATTTTCAATTTTTTCACTTCAAGAAATTAATAATTCATTTTTTATTCATGTTTAAAACAAAAGAATGTAGACTTGTTATATATCATTGTAAAGCATAGAAAATAAGCAAATTGATGAGACTATTTTCAATATAGATTCCCATTTACAAAAATATAATTTTGTGTTATATCTCGTTATATTGCCTCTAACTATCATAATAAATAAATGAGATATTTTCGAAATTAGTGAAAAACGAGTTTTTGCCTGTAGCTCAAAAACAAAAGAAGATCGAAAATTCCTGTGGGGCCTATTAAAATTTACTCGTAAAGTTGACCCTAGAATGTGCAAACGGTCTTGCTCTATAGTTAATATTACCCAATATACCTTAAAATAACATCGAAAATTAGACACCTGTACTATTTTTGATTTACTCTTTCAAAGCAGTAGAACAATCTTCGGACTTATATAGATTTTTTTAAAGAGTAAAATTTTCAAACTATAATAGGGTATTGGTTTGGTACTCAAAATAAGGTGTATGTAATTAATATGCTATTCAAAAAGAATCGTATCGACATTTTTTTATAAAAATTAGTTTGTATTGTATATGGCTTTGAAATAATCTTTTCGGCATAACAATTCACTCAAAATAAATAAATCGTATTATGGCCATTTGTCGTAACTACTTACATTTAACATCCAATATTAATAAAGAAAAAAAATAGATTCTCAAGTATTTGAGTTGTGTAAATTGCATGGATGAATAATTTTTTTTGGAAATTTGGCTGTTTGCCTAGTGTGAGTGTATCTACATAATATGCTGATATAGTTCCAGTTCTGATGACTAACTGTGGGGTGTGGAAAAATCGTGCCATCGAAAACTAACCGATTGATAATAAACCTCATATAGTTAAATATAAGTAATAACCGACCGATGTAGTGTAGCGGATAGCGTCTCCGCTTTATACGCTGAAGGTTCCGGGTTCGAATCCCGGGTAAGGTATGGATGTAAGTGTCTTTTCATCCCTCATCCCCATTATTATGCAATGTAATAAAGATATGTAATAAAAATAATATGTGAAATATATCATTGTCATTATCATCGCTTTATATACTGTAATGTAATGAAAAAGCGTAATAAATATTATATAGTTAAATATACGTAATAATGTATGATGAAATATTTGATGAGGCCCTACACTGTTTTTACCTCCCGCTACCCTTGGTAAGGGAGGTATAGGGATCGTGCTAAAAATCGCATATCGAGATTTTGGTAAATGACCACGTTTTAAGGTCCCTAGAATCCATTTTTCACATTTAACGATGATGTCTGTGTGTGTGTGCGTGTGTGTGTGTGCGTGTGTGTGTGCGTGTGTGCGTGTGTGCGTGTGTGCGTGTGTGTGTGTGTGCGTGTGTGTGTGTGCGTGTGTGTGTGTGGGTGCGTGTGTGTGTGTGTGTGTGTGGAACCTCTTTAACCGGAAATGGCAGTTTACTTGAAGCTCAAGATAGTTTTTCTTCAAAAAATACCTTTAAATGTATTTTTTCTCAATTTGTTATTATAAAAATTAAAGATTATTCCATTTTCTACAAGTTTGCTTTAATACTTTTTCTATATATTTTATTGATAAATTGATAAATTAATATAAAAATTATATCTCCAAGCTTTTGCTTTGAACACATCTCCGTGGTTACATAGTTCAGCTGAAATATATGTAACTGACAGATAAATGTCACTGTCAAAAAAATAATCATTTCAAATTAATAATAGTAACATTTTAAAAAGAAAATTGTAAATAGAACAATAGTTTTATGGAAAGGAACTTAAAATACATAATTTCTAGCATTAGTAAATATGCAGGTATGTATTTAAATAAAGAAACAAATAAATATATTATCACGGCATATTATCCATTGCTAGGTGTGCTAATCTGATTTATACACACATTTCGGTAATAATGATGACATATTTGTATTGTGCGGGCGTTTACCACAAGGGTTAATTTTATGTCATTTAAAATTCGAATTATTTGGCGTTGATCGGGATCGAATCGGATTCCCCAGATTCGCGAACAGACGTCAGGTACGCAGCAACGAGACCCCATAGGTAAATGGCGGGAGGTATTGTGTTGGTTACATCAGATTTTTGTTTAATTTTCTGAAAAAAGAATAAACTTAGAATTTTAATACAAATGCGACTTAAAATTTCTACGTAATAAGAGAGATATGAATTTTTAAATTTCAAAATTTGGTGGGTGACGTAGCATGTCTTCACCAGCGGTCGACAAACTGTTATTTCTAGAGAATATAAATTTTTCATGTTTGCATAGCTGAAATATATTTATATACAAACTTATACGTTATATTCACGAAGAAATTAGTATTAAGCATAAATAAAATAATTACAATGCATTTTTACCTTCCGTCACTTTTGATCAAAAAATTCAAAGATGAATTTTTAGTGAATAAGCATGTTTTAGGGTCCCTATAATACGATTTTACCATTTTACGATGATGTCTGTTTGTATGTAAGTATGTAGGTATGTGTGTCTGTGTGTGTGACAAAAGTTTCGGATTGCAAAACTTCAATACCACAATTCCAAAATTTTTTTCGTATTCCTCAAGTTTACATCCAGAAGAACAAGTGATTAGATTTTGGTTTTAATTGGTCAACCGGAAGTACCCTCATTTGAAGATTTTAACAGTTAAATATGATTTATTGACATTTAATGTTATTATAACTTAAAGAATATATTATTTTCTATACGATTTGATTGCATTTTATACTTCATATTGAATAGATATAGAATTATAAAGATATTAAATTTCAGAAATCAGCCAGCTATGGTAATCATGGAAACTGCTAATATATTCAGATAATTAAAATTGACAGATGTCAGTATCAATGAAAAGTAAATGAATGTGGCAGAGATGAGGATGTTGAAGTAGATGTTGGGGAAGACACGGAAATATACGGTAAGGAAATAACTCTAGTGTTACAAGTTTCTAGAAAGATACAAGAGAGACGATTACATTGGTTTGAACATGTCATGAAGAGAGATGAAGAATATATTGGAAGAAGAATGAATAGCTTAGTAATACATGCCCAAAGAAACAGAGGAAGACCAAATATAAGATGGAAAGACTGTATTGCGGAAGACTTGAGAGAAAAGGAACTGAATGAGAACAACAAGCAAAACAGAAATAAGTGGAAGAAAAAATAAAAAATAGCGACTCCTAACGAATGGGAAAAGCTAGAGAAGAAGCAGATGTCAGTATCAAGTACAATTTTCATGGTTTGTTTATGAAATAATTTTACTGGAAATTTAGAATCTTTTGCAAAAAAAAATATGTATGGAATTTATATATAATACACAGGATTGACGGAAGGTATTGTGCTGGCCACATCAGATTTATTTCTAATAAATTATAGAACATTGAAACAGTTTGACTATTGTTTGACATTATTGTAATACAAACCTTGGTAGTGGGTGGCATTAATATTCATTCATGTACATATATTTTTGCATTCTTATCTAAGATATTTAAAATTTAACTATAGTATTCGTATCCCTGTCGTCTATATTTAGTTAAATTAGCTTTTCAATTTATTATATAAGTAAACTATTATGGTCCACAAATTTATATGGGTCCACTCGTTTTCTGTCTATCATTTGACGAGAAATAATGTTATGCATAATGTCAACCTGAAGTATTGACATGGAAAATATTAAATATTATGTATTAATTAATATAATTAT
Source organism: Harpalus rufipes (assembly GCA_951394225.1). NCBI lineage: Eukaryota > Metazoa > Arthropoda > Insecta > Coleoptera > Carabidae > Harpalus > Harpalus rufipes. Next base: position 35,068,981 of record OX596275.1, read on the forward strand.
TAATTAAAACTAATCTTCCTCAAATGCCTTATTCTTGTGAGTTTTGTATGAAATCACAAAATTAAACTTTGCAATTTAATTCAAAATCACTGTATATTCTTTGCTGGCTGATCAAGCCAATTTTGTTGATTTTTACTTCCTTGTACGTAAGTAAAGGAAGTATTATAATCGCGAAAAATTTCGGTTTTCAGATTTCAGCGGAAATATCCATTTTGATCATCCCTGAATCCATTTTGACTAATTTCGTCGTGACGTCTGTACGTACGGACGTACGTATCTCGCATAACTCAAAAACGGTAAGCCGTAAAAAGTTAAAATTTTGTATTTAGGACTCCTATAACATCTAGTTGTGCACCTCCCTTTCTGGTTATTACACAATTTCCAGAAGTGGCACTTTACATGAAGCCTATAATAGATTTTAATGAAAAACTGTTTTAAAATATAATCCAAAACTTTTCAAATTTGGTATACAAGACTTTTATGTCTATCGAAATAACATAATAGATTTTGGTTAAAATAGGCTAACCGGAAGTGATACATTACTTGAAGTTGTTAACAGTTTTTCTTGAATAAAATGATTTTATTTTGATTTTAGAAATAAATGCTTCAAATAAAAGTTGTAGAGAATTAATTTCTGCGTCTAGCACATCAAGTATTATTAAATTAGCCCTTCGTATAAGCGAGATATGTAAATTTAAAAATTGTATACTTTTTTGTTTTTGTAATAAAGCTTGCTATGGATTAGGACAAAAACAAAAAAAAAAATGTTCATGTCAAATTATGTTAAATACGTGCAATTTTATGATTCGTACAATAACAAATATTATATTTTTATTGTGAAAATAGTCATATTCATTGTTGTAATCAAATATTTCTTTGTTGTAATCAAAACTCTCTTTAAAAAGAACCGGGTTAGATTATGGTCGCTATATATCTTACTGTTTTAAAGTTAAAATTAATATTTTGTAATTTATTTATTAAAAAAATATGTATAGTTTAATAACCGTACAAGGAAGTCGTGTGGTGTCCACATCAGATTTTTTTCATTATGTAAGGGTATAAACATTTTATATCGTTCTATTCAGAAAAAAATGCTGAATCGAATAGGCGAGTAAAAAATTAGGTTCTCATTTAAAATTAAAAAGTTGAATTCTGTATTTTGAGAACCACTGGTTGAAAATAATTTTTTGTAATTTATTTATTAAAAAAATATGTATAGTTTAATAATCGTACAAGGAAGTCGTGTGGTGTCCACATCAGATTTTTTCTTTTTAAAAATACTAAAATAAATTGTGATTTCGAAAAAAAAGTTATTAAGAAATATTGTTGCTCTCGACAAGTTCTATCACTGGTTAAATTTAATGTACTTATTTCTGTTATATCCTGTATACTATATCTCACAGATATTAATGTTACATTATAAATACATACAGTATCTATTACTACTTAACATGTAATTACGTAAAATACTCTACCACGGTATTAGAGACCTAGTTGTCAAAATACCTCCAAATATCTTTAAATAAAAAAACATACTAAGTAAATTGCACTTGACAATGACATCTGTCAATTAGAATTTTCTTAATATAGTAGCTGTATCCATAGTTATAGTACAGCTGGCTAATTTAGACATTTAATTTCTTTATATATTTTTTTAACTCTATCCATTGAAAATGAAGTATAAAATGAAATCAAATCGTGTAGATAATATAATATTCTTTAATATTTATAATATTAAATGTCAAAAAATTATATTTAACACCATTTTTTCAAGAAAATTTCAAATCTTCAAATGAGGGTACTTCATATGGATGTAGAGAAAATAAATACACACACATACCTACATACCTACATACTAACATACAAACAGACATATTGTAAAAATTGTAAAATCGTATTCTCAGGACCCTAAAACATGCTTATTCACTAAAAACTCAGCATAGTGTTATTTGACCAAAGACAATACCTTACTTAAAGGTAACGGAAGGTAAAAAATCAACAAAATTAATTTTTCGTTATTATCTAGTACCGTATGAGAATTTTTTGAAAAACAAAAGTACAACTAAGATCACCCATCAAAGTCGCGCAAAAAGTTTGTTTTAATCGACATCTTAATTCTTAAAGTTCTCGAGATTCCAATGGTGGTACTTTTATATGAGACACACACGTATATCATTAAAAACACATCAAATAAAATAAATCTTTTAGCAATGTTCCTTAAATATTACATTATATTCGTTATTTATTTTTTATACGACCATTGTGATAAGTATGACATAACGCAGTATCCTAACACTGACTGTTGAACTTCCGACATTAATGTTACGATATATTTCATATCGTAATAGCTGACACGGTTGCTAGGTTAATATGTCATTATTTTCTAACTAGACAAGGTCGTTCAAAATTAATTATTTTTATTTTATTTTAAATATTTTAATTAATTTTGAAATATAGTTATTTTATTAAATAGATACATAATTGTATTAAATGAACACAGATAATTATTCATATTATATTAAATTGTATTTTGACGTTTGCAAAATTTAATAACATGTTATTAAAAATGTAAAATAAACATTTGTAATAGATAAATATGATACATTATTCATTTCCAGCTGTCCGTACGTTTGAACCTAAATTTCAGTTTTGTAAATGAAGTAAAATTTATTTATGCTCATCTAAAAAATAATGTTCGTAACTTGTATGAATTTCAAATATTTTAGCTCGTGTTAATTGACTTATACTCCGCTACACGTCGTGCGTCAATTTACACACGCATGTTATTTGGTAGTTTTCATAACTTGTTACGAAAATACCTATATTATTTCATAACTTCAGAAATATATTTAATATAACTTCAAAAAATATTTTTACTTTATTACTCAGTAATAATAAATAAATATTTATTTTGGTATTTTTGTCTCTTCAAGACGGAGGTCAGAATAAGAAATGCCCCTGGTCGTACACATACTTTCCCAGCTTTGTTTGTATAAATTAAGTCGCTTCCTCCTTCATCGTTTTCTACATCCGTCTGTGATATTCTTAACAAGAAAGTCCAACTTTGAACAATACTCAGAAAACAAGGAACATTTTAGTTCTTTGTATTTGAAATTGTGGAGCGTTATATCATTTGAAGCAGTGTGATAAGCATTGTACTTCTTCAATATTTGTGCAAGCATTTAACAATATTTGCTTTGTTTGTTCCGCTTGAAATTCTAGGACACAGTTCAACAATAGTATACCCAAGTAGCACAGTTTGGAAAAACTGGCAAATACAGCTAAAGTAAGACTGGGAAAACGTTGTGACAGCCTTGTTTTTGCTGTATATTAGCTATTATTGAAGCTTTATTTTGTCTGATTTTTTTGGCTATATAAGTGTTATCGCAAATACTGTTTGCTACCATATTGGCCACCCAGCCATTTTTCTGACTGTAAAATTTCTTTTCTATTTATTAAAAATGCCGAATTATAGCCCCAGCTTCGTGGTATACTATTCTAGCTATATAATAAATTTTACATCTAAGAATAAGAGAAAGATAACAGCTAAAGCTTTGTCTCTTTAATATGAGCTATTAAATGTATTTCACAGCTACAATTATAGAGCACATAACAGCTGTTATCATTTGTCTATTATTTTTGTTATAATGTATATTGTAGTTAATATGAATACCAAATAACAGCTATAAAATTTAGTTAATAATTTTGGTTATAAAATGCTTACTGCGGTTTTTAAAAACTGCTAAATAGCTGTTTTACAATTTTTGACTGTAATTTTTGCTGTAAAATAACTATTATGGGTAATTAAATGTCAAATATATTTTTATGTGAAATGTTTTCATATGACATTTTATGTTCGCATGTTAATTTGTATAGAGTTTTATAAGTTTGGTTAAAATGAAAAAAAAAACTCATTAGTGTTTGATCTGCAAAAATTAAAAAAAAAAATGCGACAAATGTTCAGTTTGAATGGCCTGACGAAAAGTTTTAATGCCCTACCTTTTCACGACACAATTTTGTTTTGACCATGTTTGATGATTGGGAATACTACTGGCATCTTTTCGAAGTGATATACCTTTTTTACCTGGGGGACAATAGAGAATGACATTTTCTTCCCAATTTTCAGGTACAACACAAAGTGTTGTTGTCTTCCACTGTTTGCACTATTTTAAACATTTTGTAGATATTTTGTTTCGTATACGATGGTGCAATAGAGTTGACCGGTGGGTTAGATTCCTATATATGAATACTATAAAGCTGTATAAATGGATACTAACGCAGCGAAATAGCTGTAATCGAGGCGGATACACAGCTATATGGCTATAGTGACTATTTTTACCATATGTTAGGATTTCATAAATCAGCCAAATAGCTGTTTTTGGGTATATTACATGTAAATTGATGAAGATTTAGAACCAAATAACTGTACTGTCCAAATTGCTATTATTGAGTTATATTTCCGCAATATTATGTTCGCACAAGCTATATCTCTGTATTTTGGACAAGCAGACATCTTTTTTAATCAAAGTAGCCGATAGCAATGGCAACCATATTGTAAACTAGAAATGTTCACTTTTTAAAAATTTATTTTAATCGCTATTACGGTACTATATAAGACGGAAAATAATTTAAAACTTAATTTTTATACATTATTAGTACAAAATATATTTTTTAACCACATTATGTAAATAAATATTGTAAATTAAAATTTCCGTATTTATTAATGAATATGTAAATTATTGATGTTTTTTGCAGGGCGTTTCGTATTTGAAGGTATCATGTGTATATTTGACAGAATAAATAGCGTTGTTATTAGATTTTCAGTCATAGACAGCGAAATTTTTATTTTAAAAACTTATAACTCGATTTTATTATATCGCCATGTCTAGCTATTATTTCTAAAGCCTACATCCAAATAGTTATTTTTGAGTCAAACAACTTAGCAGTACAGCAAAATTACTTATAAAAAGTCTTAAAAATAGCACAGGTATATTGCTGTTATATGCCCCTTCGAAGCTATATTGCTAATTTACAGCGTAAAAAGGAGACAACTAAATGACTGTATTTTAATTAAATTCATAGCAAATTGGCTGCCGCCAAATCGCTGTAACAACACTTTCAAAGCAAAAAAATGTTTTACCACTATTGCTGTGACAGCTCTATAACAACTTTATTATAACGTTGCCCTGCTAGCTGTGGTAGCCAAATTGCTAATATGGTTTACTGCAGCAACGTCATTGCAGATTTTTTCCAGCTTCGTGTGCTACTTGGGTATGCATCCAGTGAAAATAGAGCAATATAAAATAAAAACAATAATGAAAACTGCGTTGCAAACTCAAACATAAATAAAGTAGATAACATAAAAAAGCTCACATTCGGATTCAGACGATGAAATGCAGAAAAAGTTTTTAAACTGAAGACGAAAAAATTATATTTAATCAAGGAATTTACTTTTTTCCGGTAATTATAATTATAACAAACAAGTTTCCATAAATATAGAAGTAATATTTTATTGTAAAAGCTACCATGTCATATCTATCTGTTCGATTACTATGTGAAACGTTCAGACAAGAACTCCACCGGTTTTTTTTATTATTTTTGCTTGCATTTAGTTAGTAATTAACTCGCAGCCTATAAGGGACCGATGGCTTATAGTATTGACCTCCGAATCATTCAATTTCCGTTGTATTTTTGATTACTAATAAGCAGTGGTGAAAGTAGGTCGGTATACTTTTCGGTACGCCGTACCTGTAAGTAAAATGGAGCCGGCGCGCCATATCAATTTCAAATAATAATATTTATGTATTATGTGTATTTGTTATTGTAATTTTCATGTTTTAATTTTTTTTTATTTAATACATGATGTGGAAATATGCAATAAATAATATACAATACATATTTTTTAAATAACTAGTACCCCCATCCCACCAAAGGCGCGTAACGGTGAGAAAATAATTCTACTTTCATCCCTCTTAATTCAGACTCGTGGGAAAGGTGAACCCGCAAACTCGTAGATATACTATCATACTATCAAGCAGATACACTAACCACCAGCCCATAGGCTGTGGAGTAGTGGCTAGCTGTGGCCTGAGTGTAAAGGACTACATGTTAGTGATTAAATATATTTATTTTTCCATGAAGAAAACTTTTTGAATAATTTTAAATTGTTTTTGATTAGTTTAATAAAATATTTTGTTTTCAATTTATTAATGTCTTCCATCTCATATTTTAAGAAATCCATTAAATTAAATAATAATTGCGTTTATGAATAAAAATAAATAAATATATCATCACGGCTTATTACCCATTTTTGGTTTTCCATTATGCTTATATTTATAAATTTTGGTAATGATGATATATCTGGACCGAAGAAAACGTTTACCAGGGGTCACCTTACAGCCTCTCAATGGAAATTTCTTAGAACATTATAATCATTATGTTATTTTAAGGCAAATACACAGAATATTTTTAAATGCTTTCAGAATTTTCTTTTCTAAGAATTACACGTTTAGTATTGAATTTCCATTATACTTTTCCCGAAGAATTAATTGAAAAATAGTGAAATGAAATTCTATTTCTCTGGAAAAGTTTTTTTTACATTTTGCATATTTGATAGTCGAGATCGTGACAGAATTTCTTTTCTTTTCTGAGGAAATGACAAGTTCTGGATTTCATAATTACACCATTAACAACAAATGATTTTGACAATAGGGTGATAATTAGTCGATAAACAGAAAAACAGGAAGAGCCGGATTATTTGAATGGTAAACCTATTAAAAAATAAAGGGTTACTTATAATTAATTATAACTCTGAATCCATTCATCTACTCTGAAAGGGAAAACAAGTAAATTATTAATTGTTTAAATTGAAGGATGGTTTAGTTACGAGATTGTAATAATAAAACAGTTCTCTCTCTCTCTCTCTCTCTCTCTCTCTCTATATATATATATATATATATATATATATATATATATATATAATAAATAAATAAATATATCATCACGGCATATTACCCATTGCTGGGTGTGCCAATCTGCTTTGTACACAGATATTGGTAATGATGAAATATTCATACCGTGCGGGCGCTTACCAGGTGTCACCTAACGGTCACTCATTGCTGACGTGGAGAGTGCACCACAGGGGTCAATTTTTTGCCATTAAAATGCAAAGTAATTTTTGGAGTCGGTCGGGATCGAACCCGGGTCCCTAAGATTCCCGACCAGACACTCAAGCACACGTAGGTACCAAATATTTAATATACAACTTATAGAATTGTGCAAATAGTCAAATATTAATATACTTAGTAATTTTCATGTTCGTAATTTTTATCACGTGAAAATTGATCGCGGAAAAAATGATCGCGAGGAAAATTGGTCGCAGAAACATTGGTTGTAAGGAACATTAGTCGTCTGTAATTGGTCGCTAATATAATTTATCGTCGGTAAATTAATCGCAAAAAATTTGACCGCCAGAAATTTTTTCGCATGAAACTTTAGTAATCTAAATTGATCTCAAGGAAAAATATCCTTAGGTATTACCTATACCGTACAAAAAAAAATCAAATAGAACCTGATTGAATTATTTTGGCACGAATTTTATGTTAAATGTAAAGTATATCAATGGCATTTTTGTTCAATATGTAAATTTTTAATTATATTCCTCTTTACATGTTGTTTCTCTTTCAAAGTTGAAGTAATAGTTGAGGAAGTTCAATATGTAAAAAAAACTATAGGCAATTCAATGAAACTTCCAAAATACACATTTAGAGAGAATTTGTAGTAATCTTCAATTGTAAGAAAGCGTATAAAACATTACTAAAATTAATGGAATATCCTGTACCGACGCAGATAACATGATTTTAAACACATTATCGTGTTACAGGGCACACGTTTACTCTATGTCTATATTTATATTTTGTATTGTAAATGTTTATTATTTTATATAGCAGCCTATATATATATATATATATATTATGTAACCCTATTAGATGACGACATAATAAATATGTGATGAATCCCTAACGGAATCTCTCACGCTGTAACAAGAATCTTCATGATAAGAAAACACTATAAATACGTGTAAAACAATGTAATATTATTCTTTTTTGCTGTGTAACTTGACAGTAATAACTGCTAAATAAAGTCTGTGTCTTAAAATCAAAAATTAGTTTTTTTTATTATATATCGGTCACGATCATATAATTGGCGCAGTCACGGTAGGATCACAAATAAAGAAGTCAGTGTGCTTGAAAATTCGCCGTAAATCTGTACAACGCTTTATTCAACAATTTTAATTGTTGCTTAATGTGATCGAACCAAATAACTAATACCGCGAAGAAACTCGAAGCCTAACAAGCAAGAAGTCTTCGTAAAAGCAAAGCTATACCAATAAGCCTTCGCTTTAATCAACAATCAACCTAAACAGTGGTTGCATCAGAGGTCTATTCATACGACCCATCGAGATCAGCAATCAACCTAAACAGTGGTTGCATCAGAGGTCTATTCATACGACCCATCGAGTTCACCAGGCCAAGCAGTTCGCAGAAAGAGATATCCGTCAACTGAACGTCATCAGCCCCTCGCAACAAAGGAGATGTCAACAATACAGGCACTCATAATAAGTCTGTAAGTCTCATTGTTTCTTTTTAATTTATCAAACACATGTCAGGAAACGAATCACTGTCATCTGATATAAATCGAGAACTTGAATTACTAAGCACCTTATTAAACAATATTACTTTGCAACCAAACAGGTTGAATAATTCTGAAACCCATAATATAAATAATACAAACAATTCAGAAAACAAAATGACTACTTACGCAGAGATTAAAAATCTTGCCAGTGTCATTCCTGAATACAACGGTGATGTAAATAGATTACCAAATTTTATAATTCAAGTAGATTTGTTCTACGAAATTTTGCAATCAACAACTATCGATGCATTGCAAACAAATTACGCTTTTTCACTAGTTTTAAGTAAATTAACAGATAAAGCTGTAAGTCTGATTAATGAAAACACTTTCAAAGACTGGACAGATTTGAAAAAACATTTATCTGAAAATTTCGAAGATAAACTCACTAAAGAAACTATTTTATTAAAAATTTTAAGTACCAAAAGTACGAATAAAATATATGACACTCTAATACAATTTAAAAATGATTTTTCAAAATATAAATCAAAAGTCCACTTATTAAATTATAATACAGCCCAGAAAACTATATTAATAAATGAAATACAAGAACTAGTCGTAAGACATTTCATTACGTTATTACCAATCCACGTTCGAGGATCTTTTATTACTAATAACCCCACTACATTAGAAATGTTTGAAAATTTATTAACAAACGATTATAATTATGCACTTCAAACTTTTAAAAGTCCATTGTTAAGATCAGATAATCCTCAACAACCGCAAAAAACATTCCACAATAATATTCCTCCACAAAAATTCCCAGGGCAACAATTCCCTTCAAAACCAGTAAATGTTCAACAAAATTATAATAAACCAAATACGCCTTTTGCCCCTAGACAAAATGCTTATAATGCCGTTAGAACCAGACAACAACATAAACCTCAACCTATGTCTGGAATAACAAAAAGTACAATTCCTATGAGTACACAAACAATAAAGCAAAACTATCTACAAGAAAATATCGAATATGAACCCGAAAATTTTGAAACACATTTTCAAGAACATCAAAATCTTGACGAAAATCCAGACTCTGAAAATCACTCAGACGATAATAATTTTTTAGAGTCCATAGAACCCCCAAACCAAGAAACATAGTTATGACTTCAGTCACAAACAAAATTCCTATTATTAAATTATCAAATTATAAAGTACTAATAGATTCAGGATCAGATGTAAATCTTATTAGCGAAAATATGTCAAAATTGTATAAACCAAAAATTGTAAGTGAGAATTTAACCTTTAAAACAGCCAATTCAAAAGTACATTGCAAAAATTCTATAACTTTAAAAAATTTTAATCAACCTCATAAATTTTTCATTCATACTTTTAACAAAGATTGTGACTTATTATTTGGTATAAATATATTAAAAGACTTGAAATGTGAAATAAATTTTACTAATGAAAAAATTAAAATAAAAAATATAGAAATTCCATTTATTCCAATATCAGAATCAAATTTTTGCAAAGTAAATTTTCGATCAGAACATTTAAACAACAATCAAAAACAAAAGATTAACAAATTATTAGAACAATATCCTAAACTCTTCCCAAAAGATGGAAAAAAATTATCATGTACTACCCACACTAAACACAAAATTTTGACTAAAGACAATACTCCTATATATACGAAAAACTATAGACTTCCACAGATATTTGAGAATGACATCGAAGACCACGTACAAAACTTATTAAAAACCGGTGTAATTAGAAAATCAAACAGCCCTTATAATTCCCCTATTTGGATCGCCCCCAAAAAGCCAGACGCATCAGGAAAGCGAAAAACACGCCTTGTAATAGACTATAGAAAATTAAACGCAAATACTAGAGAAGATAAATACCCCCTTCCAAATATCGATACACTGTTAGACAAAATTGGCAAACCAAATTTTTTTACTGCCCTTGATTTACATTCAGGATTCCATCAAATTCCGGTAGAAAAAGACGATATAGAAAAAACTGCCTTTAGTACCCCATCAGGTCACTACGAATTTATCAGAATGCCGTTCGGGCTTATTAATGCACCAGCGACATTCCAAAGAATGATGAATGAAATTTTAGGAGATCTAATTAACAAAATTTGTCTTGTTTATATGGACGACATCATAATTCTTAGCAAAACAGAAGAAGAACATTTAGAAAACTTAAAACTTGTTCTCGAAAAACTAAAAAACGCAAATTTACAAATACAAATTGACAAGAGTGAATTCATGAAAACAGAAATAGAATATTTAGGATTTGTCATATCAGAACAAGGTCTTAAACCTAATCTCAAAAAAATAGAAGCAATTGATAAAATTACAATTCCGAAAACACAAAAAGATATCAGATCATTCTTGGGAAAGTTATCATGGTACCGACGTTTTATACCTAACTTTTCAAAATTAACGAAACCCTTCTCCGAATGCCTAAAGAAAAATAAAATAATTGATATAACTAATAAAGACTATCAAGAAGCATTTCAAAATTCCAAAGAATTAATTAGTAACCCCCCTATACTAAGTTTCCCCGACTTTTCTAAACCATTTATCTTAACAACTGACGCATCAAATTACGCCATGGGTTCAGTACTCTCACAAGTTCAAGATAACGTAGAAAAACCTTTAGCATACGCTTCAAAAACTTTTAATAACCACGAACAAAATTATTCTACAGTAGAAAAAGAGTTAAAATCTATCGTTTGGTCAGTGCAAAACTTTAGATCTTACTTATACGGTAGAAAATTTATCATTCGAACAGACCATAGACCGTTAATTTGGCTATTTAACATGAGAAATGGAAATCAAAAACTAATGCGATGGAAAATTGAATTAAGTGAATATAATTTCGAAATCGAATATTTACCAGGTAAAACAAACAAAATTGCTGATTATCTATCACGAATAAGAAAACCTTTCAAAATTAAATATGTAACCGGAGATGTAACTGAAACAAATATATTTTGTCATTGCGTTTCTAACGATAATCGTTTCGGTAAAGGATTAGCCTTACAAATAGACAAACAATTTGATAGTAAAAAGTACTGTGAGAATAACTACAAAAACCAAAATATGATTATTCAAAATTTTGAAAATAAAACAATTTTACATTTGTATACAAAAGACACTTATAAAGAAAACGCTAACTTGAAACAATTAAAATCTTGTCTTATTACCTTGAGGGATTATTTAATCAAAAACGATTTATTTGAAATCAACATGCCATATTTATCATGTGGATTAGACAAATTAGAAAAATCTAAATTAATTCAATTATTAAATAATATTTTCAAAGACACTAATATCCAAATTAATATCTACGAATTACCCCATAATTTCGCAAACTCACAAGAAATCGATAATTTTCTAAAAAATCATTCTAGCGAATCGGTAGATAGTTTATTAAATAATGTCGAAGATATAGAGAGAGAATTAGAAAGTTCAACAACCGACACTGTCCATTCCTCACCAGAAGAACCTATAAACGGTTTAAAATTTTTAGAAAATCGAATTAATGTAGCTGACAATCAAATAATAATACAGGAAGATAAAGAGAACAATGTAGAAATAAAAAGACTATTTAATCATAAAAAACAAAGAATTATACTTTCATTAAAACCAGAAAATAAGGAAACACAACTGTTTGAATTTATTCAAAATTACATAGTACCTAAAATACGATACTATTGTATTTGCACAGATGAAATTGCTAATACTTTAAACAAAATAATACAGATTAAGTTTGAATTCGGGACAGTAAATTTAATAAGAGTTAATCAACAAGTTGAAGACGTAGAAAACGAGGATGAACAGGATGAAACAATATTTAATTACCATCACGGAAAGACAAACCACCGTGGTATATTAGAAACTTATAATAAATTAAAAACAAAGTATTATTGGCCAAAAATGTTAGAAACTATAACAATATTCATAAATAAATGCGAAACTTGTAAGAAATGTAAATATGACAGGCAACCCCCAAAATTAGAAGATCACCTTACACCAACCCCCCAACGACCTTTTGAAATTATAAATTTAGATATATTAACTCTCGATTCAAAATACTATTTAACAATATTTGACCAATTCTCAAAATATGCTCAAATATATTTCGTGAAAAATAAAACCTGTAATAATATCATAAATACAGTTTCAAATTTCATTAGAGAAAGACTACAACCACAAACAATCATTTGCGACTCAGGTAAAGAATTCGATAACTTAGCGTTTAAAACTTTCTGTCATAATAATCAAATAAATTTACATATCACATCTGTTGGTAATCCAAAATCAAATGCAATAGAAAGAATACACTCCACCCTAATAGAACATTTGCGAATTTTATTCCAAAAATATCCAAATAAAAACTTAGATGAAATATTGACGATAACTATACTAGCATACAACGACACCATACATTCTATTACGAAATTATCACCGAATGAAATGCTATACGGTAGAGATTACTCACACATCCGACCGAGAATGACCTTAACAGACGAACAACAAATAGAAACATTTCAAAAAAATAAACAAAACGAACACGATAAACTACGAAATAAAATTGTGAACGAAAAATTAAAACGTTATAAAACAAATAAAACCCATACAAAATTCCAAAACGCCTCTCAAGCCTTCCTTAAACAGAATCCTAGACTGATAACGAAATTTAAAAAACCATTGTTCGAAAAGGTAAAAATTGATAATTTTAATGACAAGAACCACACCATTGAAGTAAAAGGGAAAGTTCATAAAAGAAAAGTAAAAATTGACAAATTAAAATTATAATTTGTTACAGATTAATATCCTTATCTCACGGTCAATTCCTTCAAGATATTTCTGATAACAACGGATACAAACTACTAGAATTAGGTAAAACCCACATTAACGAATATGATATCTACGCCTATTTTAATTATGACTTACAACCCTTATTTTCAAATTTTCAAACTATTACCGACGTAATTAACACTTTTAACAATAATTCTAAACCATTGCAATACTTACACCTTGACGCATTCAATGTATTGAATATAATTTATGAAAATACAAAAAATCAAATCAACAAATTAAAGATTCATAAAAGAAATAAACGAGGACTAATAAATGGATTAGGTACAGTTATAAAATCTATTTCCGGAAATCTAGATCAAAATGACGCAGAACATTATGAACAATTATTTGAACAAATTAAAGGAAATGAACAAAATTTAGAAAAAGAAATAAAAAATAATTTAAATTATTTGGAAGATTTTACTAAACATTTTAATGAACAAATTAACAAAGTAAATATTAATGAAAAAGAGCTTCTTGACCAAATTCAACTATTAAAAGAACAAATTGATAAACGGGAATATAAAGATGCACTATTTTTACTCAATTCAAAATTACAGCTAATAATCTCTTTGCTAAATCATATTCAAATGATCATTTCCCAAATAAACGAAAGTATAAATTTCTGTTCTTTGCACACTTTCGATGTAAGTCTAATATCTTTCGAAAATTTAAAACAAATGTTACCTATGTATGATATAGTTGAAATTTCAAAATTATTAACCGTCAATTGTAATCATGATAAAAATAAAATATATTTCATAATAACTATTCCTATTATGTCAGAGAAGACTTATGATTTGTATCAAATGACAATGATCCCCTTTAAACAAAACGACATGTACTATTTATATGACCAAGAGACAACAATGTATATTGACAATAATGTTAAGGTTGATGATTGTTTAATTAATAATAAACAATATTATTGTAGGACTAATAATATAGAAATAAGTAAATGTACTAACCAATTGTTGTACAGCAATAATAGTAAATGTGAAACTAAACAAATAACATCCCATAATAATATAATTCGTATACCAAATTCTAATGAATTAATTATATTTAGCCCTGATAAACAGAATGTCGAAATTGATTGCAAAAATATTAAAGAAATAAAAAGCATACAAGGAATATTTCAGATTTCTAGTACAAGTCAATGTAAAATTAATGACTATGTTTTTAAACCTTTTGTAAACGAATACAAAGAAATAAAACTTCAGTTTTCACAACCAATGATGTTAGAAATAAAACCAAATAAAAATACTTTACAGAATATAGAAGAATTTACAAAAGCTATTCCTACTATAAGACCACTGAAAGAATTAGATACTAAACATGAAACACATTTCACTATATTGTATGTACTACTAATTATTATTGTTTTAACTTTAGTATGTTATAAATTAGTAAATAAATATAAGAATAAAATATGTAAAGGAAAGACATCTGAGGAAACAAAAACTATTCAAATACCACTTTCAACTAATAAAGTAGTACATCAGATTTCTTTTCCATCCACTATTTCTTAGCCATCATCTAGAAGGGGAGGTATTATGTAACCCTATTAGATGACGACATAATAAATATGTGATGAATCCCTAACGGAATCTCTCACGCTGTAACAAGAATCTTCATGATAAGAAAACACTATAAATACGTGTAAAACAATGTAATATTATTCTTTTTTGCTGTGTAACTTGAAAGTAATAACTGCTAAATAAAGTCTGTGTCTTAAAATCAAAAATTAGTTTTTTTTATTATATATCGGTCACGATCATATAATTTATATATATTGTTATGTACTCGAAATACATTTCTCCTGAATGATCTGTTTAAATTGTTTTCTTCTTTGATAATCCGGATTCGTAAATGATAGTAAAGGACTAACATTACCCTTTTACTACCATTTCAATCATATAAAAGCATTAATATACGGTTTACATAGGTATATTATATACTTACCTACGTTTCCATTAAATTTTGTTCTTCTGGGGTTCTTTAAGCATTCAATTTAGGACCTCTTATTTAAAACTTTTATAAATAACTGTCAAATAATATAATAAATCAAGTGGCTTTTTTTCAATTAATGACAGATGTCAGTATCAATGGACGCACCGTCCAATGAAGTAAGCAGTTATACAATTGTCAAATATAACATGTGTATATCTCATATCCCTTTTATTAGTCTGGAAAGTTATATAAATGAATTTATAGATAGGTACAGTTATTGGCAGATAGTGGAATTAATTTTGAACATTTTGTTTAGGTCTAAGAAAATACTTTATATTTAACAATGTTATGAATATTCATCACAAAGCTTTGAAAGCCTTTTTGACATGTAATTGATATAAACACACCATAAAATGAGATAGAAACAGTACAAGTTAAATTTATGTATGTATAATTTGCATTTCCCGCCATTATATTTCATAAGTTAGCAAGACAAGCGAGAAATTTGGCGCTAGAATTGCTTGCGAGCAAAGGAAGACCAAAGATAAGATGGAAGGACTGTATTGCCGCAGACTTGAGAGAAAAGGAATTAAATGAGAACGACACAAAAACAGGAATGAGTGGAAGAAGAAAATAAAAAATAGCGACCCGTAACGAATGGGATAAGTTAAAGAAGTAGATGTCAGTGTCAAGTGCAATTTGCATAGTTTGTTTATGAAATAATTTTACTGGAAATTTAAGATCTTTTGCAAGAAAATTTATGTATTGAATTTATACATAATACACAGGATTGACGGAAGGTATTGTGCTGGCCACATCATATTTATTTCCTTGAGATAATTTTTGATTCTTTTCCTCTTCTTATTTATATTTACATTCATTTTCATTTGATATCATTGGCCGCGATCAGTTACGATGGAGCGATGCAGGCGCTGAAATGTAGCGTTGGTATAGCGATTCAACTCGCCAAGCGGTAACAATAGGAACCAAAACAAACCTGTATTCCCGCTTTTTCTCAGCTTATATCATATTCATCTTTTGTATAAGTGTATGTACGAAATACATTAAATTATAGAAATCGAAGCATAATAGACGAATTAATTTCATAATTTTCGTAGTTGTAAGTGACAATCGTATGCTGTTCTGCTGCCATTTTTCCACAATGTGACAGCTGATCTGATAACTCCGCCACATCTCCACTATAGGCACCGTGCGTTACTGACGACAGCGCCATAGTGGCCAATAACGAAACTTATTATGTAACAGCCATGACGGCAGCCTATTCATGTAGGTACATCGACTAATAGAAAATGACGTTTGGTTTGGTAATAGCAAAATATGAAAAAAGTGGAAAACTGTCATAAAACAAAAGTAAAAAATCGTCAAGAGAAAATTGTTGTGTTCCAGAAATATATAAAACAAATAATTTATTGATTATAAAAAGTAATGCATCCAAAAGTATATTTGAATTTGACATCGCAGGTAGATCGACAGGAACAGAAGAATCAGAAATTTTGATTTTTATAATTGATTTTCCACACAATATGCTCTTAACAATACAATGAAGCTATTTTTGAATGTAAACGTACCCTACAACAAAAGAATTGGCCTAAATCTATTTATTATAATTTATGAATATAATTACTAAATTTAATGCCTGATTTTGTTTTTTCTCAGTTGTTTAATGGGGTGTCATGGCCCTGTGCCTGAGTGTCTAATCGCGAATCTAGGGACCCGGGTTCGATCCCAACCGACGCCAAAATTTATTTAGATTTTTTAATTGGCACAAAAGTGATCTCTGTAAAGTCTCCACGCCAGCAAAGAGTGCCCGTGAGGTGATGTCTGATTAACGCCCACACGGTAGAAATATATTACCATCATTACTGACATCTGCGTACAAAGCAAATTGGCACACCCAGCAATGGGTAATATGCCGTGATGATATTTTTTATTTAATTTACTATTTGTTCAGTTATTATTCCTAAACTTATTTTTGTGTTATTAAAAGTAATTTGTTGCTAAAATGAAACGAGTTATTATCATTAATAAATGTATAATTGTCTTGCAAGTTAAGGAAAAGGATCTAGGCCAATTCTTTAGGCACAGGGCTCGTACATAATCATAATATGTAGCTATGCACGCAAATATCCCTAACTGTAATGTTGATAACAATTTAATTAGTAAAGTAAGCAAAAGTTGTCTAGTTGACATTGCAGATTCACAAATGCTAAATGATGGATTCCAAGGATTTCAGTCCATTAAGACTGAAACTTAGCTAAATACTTTAACCGGTGTAAACAAAAATATTTTTGATTTATTGGCCAAAATGTTATTTGAAAAATAAAATTAAAAAATCTGATGTGGCCAGCACAATACCTTCCGTCAATCCTGTGTATTATGTACAAATTCCATAGATAAATTTTCTTGCGAAAGATTCTAATTTTTTGGTATTATGTGATTCTCTTTCTCGGCAACTGAATTCCATACTCCTGATAACAAACAAACCACATGAAATAAGAAAATTATGAAATTTTGAATGAAAAATTATAACACTTGTCAGTTATGGACATAATTAATTGCTGTCATTTTGACACAGGTCACCATATCTGCTTGCCAAAGTCAGCAAAATCATGTTACTGCACGCGGCCCCATACATAAATTTTCTTGCAAAAGATCCTATATTTCCAGTAAAGTTATTTCATAAACAAACTATGCAAATTGCACTAGACACTGACATCTTCTTTAGTTTTTCTCATTCGTTAGGGGGTCGCTATTTTTTATTTTCTTCTTCCACTCATTTTTGTTTTCCGTGTCGTCCTCATTCAGTTCCTTTTCTCTCAGGTCTTCTGCAATACAGTCTTTTCATCTTATATTTGGTCTTCCTATGTTTCTTCCACCTTCTATTAATATATTCATCTCTCCTCATAACATGTTCAAACCAATGTAATCGTCTCTCTTATATCTAGAAACTTCTAACACTAGAGTTACTTCCCTTTTTCTTTCATTGATTTACATTTTATTGATACTGACATCTGTCAATTTGAATTACCTGAATATATTAGCAGTTTCCATGGTTAAGTTAGCATAGCTGGCTGAATTATGAAATTTATATCAAATTTATTATCTTTATTCTTCTTTAACTCTATATCTGTTGAA